>NDFG01001453.1:1949639-2122100 GCA_002167245.1 Sporophila hypoxantha
GGCTCATGGACAACTTGTCCACCAGGATCCCCAGGTCCTTTTCCACAGAGCAGCTCTCCAGCAGGTCAGGCCCAGTCTGTGCTGGTGCCTGGGGTAATTCCTCCCCTGGTGCATGCCACTGCATTCTTAATAAGAGAAAAGGTACATTCCATATTTTGAAAAGTTAACAACTTTCACCTCTGGACAAACTTCAGCAAGTACACAGGCTTAACAGAAACATGAAAACCAAAATTTTTATTTTTGGAAAAAGAAATTAAGCAGAAGCTATTATACAGGTAAATTGCAGATTTAAAGTAATACCTGAGTTTGCAGATGTTATCTTTTTCATTTTTATCTGGTTTTCACCTGCAACACTATGCAAGCACCTGAAAAAGAAAAATTGATCCTGAGTAACACATTTGTAAGAATTTTTCAGCTACCCTGACATCTCAGGTGTTCCTGATGGGATACAATATCCATTTGTTAACAAASAATTTGCTTTAATCTTTTTCCACTGGGTAACTGAAATTCACACCAGAAATATATGTCTGTTCCTATCAACAATTGCCCTTCACAAGACATACTAAATAAATTTATTTTTCTTCTTTTTTTGAAAATGGTAACTGAAATTGCTTTTCATTGCCATCACAATATCGTGCTTATCAAAAAACATATGCAGGGTATGATGTATTAGTATATGACAGTTCAGTAAAAAACCCTATGAAACTCAAATAGCATGCTATTATAGAATTAAGGTTTTAAAAACATCAACAAATCTTCCTGAAACATTATTTTCTCTGAATGTTTWTATGTGAAAATTTCTTAATTAATATACTATCATGAAACAAATAAAATTATACAATTCCTGAAATGTTCTTTTCTCTAACTGAATGTTTTTATATGAATATGTCTTAATTAATATACTATCAAGAAACAAAATGATACAACTATATAGCATTTAAGAACTCTGATCAAAAGTTTATCCAGAGATAAATAAGTTATTAAAACCAAATAATTGTAGAAATATGAATAGATTATCTATATATACACAATTCTTTACATGAACAGTTTATCTTACCCAGGATAATGTAGGGTTTTTTGCAAAGTATGACTATTAATTCCATAAGAGTCAAAATGTGTTATTCCTCATTCTGTTCTGTTTCAGCAAATTTATTCAACTAAGTGAGGTGAGATATTTGCTGAGGCTTCACATCCACTATTTGTGTGTACAATTAACTGTAGCWGAGACTTATTAATTGAGGAAAATAATTAACCAAACAAAATTTCATTTTACTAAAACAGTTAAATCTCCATTAACAGCTGATTAAAGATATGGGATGTCAAAAACCAAGTTTTAAATAGCTGACTAAAAAAGTTCTGAAATTTAGAAGGGTAACCTGAAATGCATAATTCCTCCTTTTAAGAAGACAAGGTCTCTCAGACTTCAGGGGTTCCTCTGGGTGGCCTTCCAGCCCAAAAGAAGAGTTCCCAACTGCAGATCCACTGCTGAGAGAAGGAGTGAYCCCAGAGGCTCTCTGGTGGGACTCTGCATAGTCAAAAAATTGCGTCAGTACAGTCACATCATTGCCTGGGGGGGTCTGGCTATTACAGTGCTGCTGCAGCCCACCCTGCAGATGAGATTGGGGGTCGGGATGCACAGAGGCTGGTCAGTGCTGCTGCAGCCACCGTGCGATGAGATGGGGTCAGTGTGCGCAGGGCTGTCAGTGCTGCTGCAGCCACCCTGCAGAGGAGATGGGGTCAGGGTGCAGCAGGGCTGGTCAGTGCTGCGCAAGCACCGTGCTAGATAGATGGGGTCAGGGTGGCGGGCTGTCAGTGGCTGCTGCAGCCACCCTGCAGATGGAGATGGGGTCAGGCTGTGCAGGCTGGGTTATGCTGCCTGGAGCCAAGGCCACCCTGCAGGGAGATGGGGTCAGGGTGCGAGGGCTGGTCAGTGCTGCTGGAGCCACCCTGCAATGTGATGGGGTCAGGGTGCACAGGGCTTGGGTCAGTGCTGCTGCAGCCACCCTGCAGAGAGAGATGGGGTTCAGGGTCGCTGCATCTGCGCCCCGGCATTGGAGTCAGTTGGCTGTCAGTGGCTGCAGCCACCCGTGCCAGAGGAGATGGGTCCAGGTTGTGCAGGGCTGGTCAGTGCTGCTTGCAGCCACCCTGCAGAGGAGATGGGGTTCAGGGTGTTGCAGGGCTGGTCAGTGCTTGCTGCAGCCACCTGCAGGATTGATGGGTCAGGGCACAGGGCTGGTCCAGTAGCTGCTGCCAGCCACCCTGCAGAGGAGATGGGTTCAGGTGTGCAGGGCTTGGTCAGTGCTGCCTGCAGCCACCCTGCAGAGAGATGGGGTCGAGGTGTGCAGGGTGGGTGCAGTGCTTGCCTGCAAGCCCACCCTGGCAGAGAGATGGCGGTCAGGGTGTGCAGCTGGTCATTGCTGCTGCAATCCCACCCTGCAGATGTGATGGTTCAGGATCACAGGGCTGTCAGTGCCTGCCTGACCAAGGCCCATGGTACAGTACCCTGGTCTGTCATGGTCCAGCTGCAGGGCCCCGAGCCCTGCTGYAGCAGTGAACCTCCTTTCCCATTGTATGTTTTTTGACTTTGAGCCAACCACTTTATCCCACAAAATGCTTAGTGAGCCTTCTTTGAGCTCTCCCTGCAAGGAAACATGGCTGCATGACAGTAACCTCCCCTTGAGCTGAGACAGCTCTTAAGGCTGCTCCTCAAGGCTGACAAACTTTCTACTGATAACAGATCTATGGGGTAAGTCAAATCTTAGCTCTCTCTAAAGCTGCAGCAGGACAGCATTCCAGTGACTCTCCCTGTAACGTAGCATGCCTCCCAGACTTTGAGATTCCTTTCTTGAGACTGGGATATCCTTCCTTACCCACGGCAGAGAGAGTTCTTWCGTGGAACAAATCCTGGGTAAATGACTGATAACTAGCTGAATTAATATTAATGAAATCCATATAGTTGATTTCTGTAGGCATAAACCATTGTTCATCTATGAGACTAAGTTCTATCAGGAGTTTRGAAAGCAAGAGGTCCACTGAGAAGTTCAACATCCAATGGGAGTCTCCCGTACCTTTATGCATTAGTCTCATTCTAAGTCAATTCTGACTCGATTTGCATTGTATGTTTCATCCATACAGTAAGTGAGTGAGCCTTGCCATCCAACTTCGTTAAACTGCATTTTTATAAATTCATATTAAAACCATTTTTGCTAATACTTTTCACAGAGATACTTTGAGTGACCATAAATGGCTCATTTGAGGCAGGCATGTGTAGATGCCACACCAACACAACATTTGACATAAATAATTCTAGACAAGCAAGCCAYATTAAACCTTCTTTCACAGAAAGAATGAAAATATAGACTAATGTATTTCCTTGTTTAGTTTTCTCACTTTTCCCCTCTATATTAAAGAGAATATTGACTTTCAAAAATCCCCAGTCTAAATGCTTAATAAGTCAGTCTACAGACACAGAGCATATACAAAACCAGGGCAAAACAAATGATCTGGAAAGTCTCATGGATATTTTGCAACAATAGAGCTATGCTTGGCATATATGAGCAGATGTCGTTGTGCCAAGAGACACTGGAGGCAGGAAAGTTATCTAAATTATAACTCCTGAACTGTCCCTCAGTCTAAACAATCAGGTAGAGTCCCAAGAGATATCTGCAGATATATAGATAGATAGATTGGATAGATAGATAGATAGATGATAGATAGATAGATAGATAGATAGATAGATAGATAGATAGATAGATAGATAGATAGATAGATATCAGAAGAGATTCATCTGCTTGAAGAGATATTTTAACTTGTCAAAACTCAACATGGGGTGATTTTTAAAATTGGACACAAGCAAAATTTACCTCTATGGCAGAAATGAGAGGCTATAAAACTTCAACAAACCCTACTTTTCAAACCATAAAGAAAATATCAACACGTGCTTGATGCCAAATTAAACCATGGCCTATTTGTGTATCACTTAGTGAGCAATCCAGCTGTAACAACAGCCATTTTCRGAAAGGCTTTTTCTCCCCCTAAAGTCAGGGGATTTGTACTTCTGTGGGAATGAGTGGATAGTGTGCACTTCACATTTTAACCATTTGAGTTTGAAACTAAACATGCTCACCCAGTGTTTATGTACATGTATTCCATTAAACACCAAAATCTTTTGTTTTTGAAAGGAAACAAAACTAACCCATGACCCCAGCTGAGGGAGAAATCTGCTGAGGATGACATATTTTAAACCATCAGCAAAAGATGCTGTCCGGGCTGTTCAGTTTGAGGAGAGCCATTAAAATTTTGATGGCTCCCTGGGACCTGAAGTACAAGTATCAGAATTTGTATTTAAAGTCATTTAGATTGCTATTGATAACCAAGAGACTCTCCTCAGYAGAACCAGTCTGTTTAGCAAATTTATGTTCTTTACAGGAAGAGTCTGTTCTCTTCTAGTTTGCATGCCTCATCAGCTTTCTTTTATGCAGATACTCACAGATGCAGAAGAGTCTTCCAAAAAAAACCATTGCTGAATCTATGGGGACAAACTTTGATCAGACTGCAGAAAGATCAGATATTTGGTGTGAGAATCTGTACTTAATTTGTGCACACCGTTTGTTCTCTGACTTGCTATGAACAATGTTTGCACCCTGAATAAATCTGTTTTTGAAATGAGAGATATTTTCGTGTAAAATTTATCTGTCATAACCCWGCACCATGGCCTTCCCACTTCATACAACAGCAGGTGCCATTTAAAGAACAGAAGGACTGACAGAAGACCAGCAACCTCGCACAGGCAAGTCTTGGCCAATTGCAAGCACTAATAAATAATTGAACAGCATCCAAGCAAATAAATTCTTGAGTGTATGAGTGAGTTCAGCTGTCAGTTTTTCATTCTGGTAGCAGCTCCCCATTGCAGCAGGAGGCATGGCTGGCTGGAGCCTCTGACTTCTAGCCTCTTGTCTACCAAAGTATCCATGCTTTTCATGGAGCAGGTTGCAACTCACTCCAGAGGTACTTTTAAGATCTCATTTTACTATTTTGTTAGCAATAAACTCAATTAGTATCTCTAATTTTAATCTGTTTCCCCATGATGTCATTTGATGAGTGATCTCTCCCAGTGCTTATCTCAATCCATGGACCCTTCAGTATATTTTCTCTCCCTTTGCAGCTGTGGAAGGGAGTGAGAGAGGTGCTTTGGTGGGTGCCTGGCACCCAGCCATGCTCCCAGCCACTACAGTGCGTTGATTATATATTCAAAAGGCACCATGACATCGACTTTCTTCCTAAATTTTTGTGTGATGAACTTTGAATGCAGAGGGTTTTTTACACATATAAGTATTTCATTCTTTAATGTAGAAACATTATCATAGGATTTCATCACACAACCCAGTTCAAACAAGGAGCTGCAGGCATAAAAAGATAGAAATAAATGCTACAGAAAGTGAATTGTTGCATCTATTAAAGTAGCAATCTATCAAAAAAGCAAAGAAAGGCACTAATTTGGCAAATTTCAGAGCCCACAATTAATTAAGGCATTCCCAAATGTSCCAGTGTTTCTACTGAAAGCTCCCATGATTACCTGGGTGAAACCTGTATTTCCAGGTGTACTGGAGTACCAAATCCTACCATGATCTTTCTGGAAATTATGCCAGGTCATGATAAATTGAATCTCATGCCTAGGCAAGATATAAGGGACTTTGCCCTCACCACTCCCAAGAAGCCTGATGACAATTGCAACTTCCAGATAGGAGTTCTGAACAGCTTCAGGAGAGCTGAACAGAGTTGCATCGCAGTAGCTAAACAATTCCTGTCCCAGTCTGTGACCAGTGCTAAAGGCAACAACAACCAGGGGTTACAGATGGATTATAAATTTCTCTGTCTGCAAGAACAAGTTTTGCCCTCTGCAGAATAAGTCTTTCTCTGTATCTCATTGTCCCAACAGCAAAAATCTGGCATTCTATGGCCGTGAGTTGACAATSAAAGTGTGGCTATGAACATCAAATATTTCAAGATTTTTAATACTAAACTGTTTCATTCCCACTTTGGACACAAAGACTGATAGTTCRAGGGAGTTCAAGCCTTTTTTCACCTTTTATGTTAAAAAAGTAATGCTGTGCCATGCTTTCAATGGATATTGTTTGTGGAAATTAGGATTTCCTCAGGTTTTCTGGTCAGGGAATGAGAAATGACAGAAAAGATCATTTTCAAATAAGCATTTCAGATTAAAGMGAATATAGAGGTCATGCAGGTGTTTTCTAAAAATGGACCTATATTATTTAGTTCTGCTGGAAAAATTATTTTGCAGTATTTTATAAATAAGAGGAGATGGTTCAGAAAAAAACAGAGTATTCTGAAATACATTCTGTACTTTTCCAGATAACAATATTTAACAGTAATGAAAGAACAAGATCTTTATTAATTCCTTATTTGTTTTCTAGTCCATGGAACCCACCTTCACACAATAAAGTTTCTATAAATACAGAAATCAATTTCAGAAAATCTGAATTTAGTATTAGACAGACATATTTTTATCTGAAAATAACAAACAATAAGGAGAGTACTCAAACCAAGATTATATTTTAGATTTAAAAATGACTCTGTATGCACATATGCACATGATCTCAAGTGGAGTAAGCAAGCAGARAATAGAAAATTGCCATAGTCTTCCTAGACGTTCCTAACACAAAGATGTATAAAAGCTAAACTTTAAAGCTACTGATACCTTTGTTTTCTTGTTCATCTTTGTCATTGATTTCATAATCTGTCTTTAAAGAACTGTATTTTTATGATTTTTTTTTTTTTGTTGGATGTTTGGTTTGTTTGACTTTTTTTGGGTTTGGGGATTTTATTATTTTATTTAGTTTATTTTATTTTGTTTTGTTTTATTTTATTTTATTTTTATTTCATTTTATTTAAATTTTTACTGATAACTTTAGAGATCTTAATATCCATCTTTACAAGTGGAAATTTTTGATTTCCAAGTAAAAGTTTCTCCCATACAACTCCAGGGAAACACCTGGTTTGGTGAATACTGCTCAGGTGCTGCAGGACATTGAAAGGAAGTGATGGAGGTGTCTTATTAAATGTTTGTTTTGTCCACAGCTTGGAAGGTGAAACCATATCAAAACCATGACTGTAGCAGGTACAGTCTCCAAGGGAGAGCAAGGTAAAATTAGTGGATCCTTGAAGATCCTAGGGATGCATAAGGAGCCCAAACATAACTTTGAATGCTCTATAGTCACCTGTGGCTGTCAGTATAGTTAAACAATCTCTAGCAGATAGTCTGCTGCAAGATATCTGAAAGCAGGAAGAAGAAAGGGGAAAAAAAAGAACCAGACATGCCCTTGAAATGGGTGAATAGTAGGCAGCAGACAGATGCAGTGGCCAGCATTTGGGTCACAGTTCTATGTAAAAGTAACAATATTTTATTTTTGACTTTGATATATTCATCCTGGTCAAAAATAGGCCTTCTGTAGGCCAATTCCTATGCAAATAGCAAATAAACTACAGATGTCTATTTAATGTTTTTTTTTTTTTTTTTCAATAACCATAGAATCATAGAATGGCTTTTGTTGGAAGGGACCTTGATGTTCACCCCGTTCCAACCCCTGTGTCCCTGTGGTGGTCAGGGACACGTTTCACTGGAGCAGGTTTTTTAAACCCCTGTCCAACCTGGCCATGAACGCTTCCAGGCGTGGGGTATCCACAGCTCTGTGSCAGTGCCTCACCAGGCTCGCAGTAATCTGATTCAGAAAGCTCTACAACAACCTTGTGGCTAAGACTCATCACTTTTTTTGGTAGACCACAAGGAGGTGCAGTTGATCCTTTTTGCCTTCTTTTTTTTTTTTTTTTTTTTTTACTTTGAACTTCCACACTTAAAAACAATTAATTTCCAGTGAGCTTTGATGTTTTTATTTGGCATTTCCTATTTGGCTTTAGATGAAAACACTAACTATCCAATACTCCTTTTGTTCTTACCTAAAGTATGACCTCTTCTTTGGGTAGAACATTTACAGTGTTCCTGTTTCCTTGCTAAACTCAAGTCCTGTGTCCTGCTTGCAATGATGTAGGAAGAAAAAAAATAATGAGAAAACCCCCAAACTACCATCACAAYCCTGAGATGTTTTGGGCTTGTAGAAGGTGTGAAAGTTTTCTATGTTTTTGGATTACTAAACTTTAAGGATGAAGTTCATGAGGTATTTCCACAATATAAAAAGAGAGTGCTAGTCCAGTGTAAAGACCATACCTGGCTGCTGGTTCAATTTAAATTATTAATAAACATCTGTAATATGTATTTTAGATCAATCATCAGCCATCTTTCTTTCTTGCTTCCCGATAAAAAAGAAAAAAAAGTTTTAAAAGAACCTTTTCATTTGATCTTGCTAGCATTTATCACCTACATTATTCAAGTAAAATCAACTACTAGTCTGATTTAGCACATTTAAACAGAACATATATTTAAAACAGAACATATATCTAAAAATCTGTTGTAGCCTCCCAGCCAAAATCAGTCATGAGCTCACTTGCTGTTTCTTCTCTCCGAAAAGGAGCTTTGCCTTCTTTCAACCTGAACAGTTGCCTAATCCTCATGCTTCAGCAATTGCTATCTTTTTTTTTTTTTTTTTTTTTTTTTTTGTARATTGGGAATCTGAAGACAGAAAGAAGCATGCCTCCAACAAAGACATTCCTTGAGCATTTCTACAAAAGCTGCATGGATGTGCTGATCCCCTTAGAATTTAACTAATTGTCCTTGTGCTCACAGTCCCTTCCTGCTTTTGGTCAGCGCTTTATCCTGAATGTYTTTCTTAGCTCTTCCTCTAAATGAYATATTAACAAGACTAATCTGACTGATGATATGTTTGCCCCAAAGTTCCCTTGAGCAGTGCCTTAGCCATTGCTTTTTTTTCTGTATCAGTGTTTGGTCACATCACTCAGTTTCCACTCACACCTCTCTGGATGTTTGGAGTGTGCTGGTTTCATTGTTTCAGCTATCTGTTTCCACAGCTGAGATTTATTGTTTCTTCTCTTTACTCTGTGTGAAAAGGTGTGATTGCATTGCCCTGTGACATTTCATTCAGCCTTTCTATACAATAAAGCTATATTTTCTTTTGTTCTTTTAGTCTGTTATAATTTTCTTATTAATAATCTCCTGAAAGATAATGGACTCTACTACTATCTCCTCCCATGATGGGAACATATTTATAGCATCCTTTAGCAGTTTTCAAATTTTATCTGTTGGTTAATAAATAAACTATGTAAAGCTGGTTGCATTTTTCATTTTCTTATTCTTAAAAGAAAAAAATGCATTTTGAAGAACAATGAATTTTTAATTGCATTTTAAGCAGTATGTTGAGATCCTGGATGAAAAAAAAAATCATCATTTGCACAGTAAAGAAGGGACAAGAAACCATCTTGATGGAAAATTTTGCGCCCTGTGCCTCCATGAGAACTGCCACTCCAACGACTTCTCTTATGGATACCTTTCATTTATTTTATTTTTAGGGAGTAATGATGGATCCATCCTTATTGCCTGAACTTGTATGGTGAGTTGAGTTGATCAATCTGTCTTAAAAATCAGTGCAAACCTTAGCTACTCCCTAACAGTGACAACTTCTRGTAATCATCATAATGATCACTTTGTCCTGCAAAGAAAGGACACCTCACCAGCTCTGTCTGTGCTCATTTACTACTCCAGAAATAAAAACAGCAAGCTTTTCAGGAGCTGAAGATTCATTTGCGCTTGTACTCAGCATCTCAGCTTCAAAAAAATTGGATCACAAGAAAAGGGCACCTCTCCTACTTTCTTTCAGGAATTTACTTGCAATTYCCCCACTAAAAATTGAACAACAAAACTTCACCTTCACCAAGATATGTAGCAGAAGTTTTTTCAAATGTTGTGGGATTTTGGAGAATGCACATTCCAAATTACAGTCTGATTGTAAGCCCTTTTCATCAAGTGACCCAGAAGAAGAATGATTTCAGATAGGGCCCTGAGCAGTGACAAGCCTCTGAGCAAATCAAGCAAGAGATAGCTCATGCTGTAGCCCTCTGGCCAGTCCAAACAGAGCAGGATGTAAAAAATGTGCTTTGTACTGTAGCTGGGGAGAACAGCCCTACCTGGAGGCTCTGGCAGAAAGCACCAGGGAACACTCAAGGTCGACTTCTAGGTTTTTGGACTCAGGCACACAGAAGATCTGAAGTCCTCTATATTCAAAATCAAAAGCAGGTACCAGCAACTTATGAAAGTGTCTGAGYCACTTCAGAGGTGATTGGTACTGRGGCACAACTCCTCCTGGCACCCTGGTTACTCATGTTGGATTGGATGTTCAAAGGGAGCATCTCCTCTAGACATTATGCAACAGATACTACATGGAGTAAGTCGGTCACACTGACCACACAACGAGCTTGGACAGGAAGCCCCAGCTCTCCTAGAAGTATATCATGGACTGTCCAGAAGGCAAAAATTTTGGAATGTCACCACAGAAGCAGGCTGAAGGGGCCCCACTATATAATAAATTACAAGTAAGTGAGAAGCAATATGACTTTTTTACTGATGGATCTTGCCGTCTTGTGGGGAAGAATTGGAGATGGAAAGCAGGTGTGTGTGGGAGTCCCCTATGACAAGTCACAGGACCTGCTGAGGGAGAAGGTGAATTGAGTCAGCTTGCACAGGTGAAACCCATCCAGCTGGCCTTAGTCATTGCTGACGAGAGAAARGGACGGATGGTGGTAAGATGGATGGTGGTAAGCACTCTGCGGGGGTGGCTGCAAGAAAGGAAGCAGAATAACTGGTAGCATAGTGGTAAATCTGTCTGGGCTGCTGCACTGTGGCAAGACATCTCTGCCCGGGTGAATAACGTGGCTGGAAAGGTAGATTGCAGAGAGGCTCATGTAACCAAGGGTCAGGACACAGAACGTTGGAACAACCAGCAGGGGTATCAGGCTGCTAGGATTGAAGTGGCTCAGTGGATTTGGACTGACAAAGAAGTGTGAGTTATTCCTAGCCTTGGGGGTCCATGACACCTTGGGACATCAAGGAGAAGATCCAACAGGGCTGATCCAATAGGAGGAAATCCAACAGGGGTGAACCTAACCATGGATGCTATCTCCCAGTCATCCATGGTCATGAAATGTGCTGCTGTCAAGCAGGGCCGAGTGGGTAAAGCCTCTTTGGTATGGAGTGCAATGGCTGAAATGTAAGTATAGGAAAGCCTGGCAAACTGACTATGTCACACACCCCCAAAAGCATGATGGCAAGCACTAGGTGCTTATGGTGATGGAAGCAAGCACTGGATGGCCAGAAACATACCCTGTGTCCCATGCCACCACCCAGAACAGTATCCTAGGCTTTGAAAAGCAAGTCTTATGGCAACAAGGTACTCCAGGAAGAATTAAACCAGAAAATGAAACTCGCTTCTGAAACCACCTCATAGACATTTAGGGTAACAAACGTGGCATTGAGCGGGTATATCACATTCCCTGTCATGCACCAGCCTCTGGAAAGATCAGATGATGTAAATMGACTGTTAAAGACTACACTGAGAGCAATGTGCAGTGGGAATTCAAACACTGGGATACAACGTTGTATCCCTTCAAACATTGGGATACACATTCAGCAAAGACCACCCAGTCTGTCAACACCAGAGGCTCTGCCAATCAGGCTGGCCTGGTCCAATCAAAATTTTTATGGACTGTGGAAAGGGGTAAAATTCCTGTAGAACACATTAAAAACATGCTGGGGRAAACTGTCTGCATCATTGCTGCCTCAGGCAAAGGCAAACCCATCTGTGGGATGGTGCTTTTGCTCAAGCACTGGGGTGCAGCTTTGTGGGTAATACAGGACAATGGGGAAGTACAGGGTGTGCCCCAAGGGGATTTGATTTTGGTGAGAATAGCTGATGAATTAAGCTGAATTATGTTAATAACTACAGCACTGTGTATTGCCATTTCTGTGATGGCTACATGTGCATCACCTCACTGAGCACCTCATGGAATYGCTCGTAACCACAAGCCTTCTGTARGTCTGAGCCTGACTCCCCTCTGATCACAGCAATGAAGAATGAACTTTGATAAAACTGAACAAGTGCAGCAGTACTGGAATCAGAACTGACTTACATGTGCAGCATGCAACCACCCAAAACCTCAAAACATTTTTACTGTTCAAAAGATTATTATCAAGAATGGAGGCCAAAATCATGGACTAAATGAATTCAAAATTTTGTGAGGGGTTTTGGTTAGCATTTTTTGGYCTTTGTTTTGTTTTGCTTTGTTGTTTTTTGGGGTTTTTTTGYGTAGACATTTGATGATCATTTGACAAAGGTGCTCCATAGACTTACAGAATGATATTTATATGTATATCTATCAAAASAGACAAGTAGGAAAGGTGATGGGATATTGAGAAGAGTGAAACTTCGCATGACATATATAGTGTGGAATAAGGGGTGGCTCCCATCATTGTGTTCATGGTTTCAGGTAGAGTAGAGCTAATCTCTTCTCAGAAGTTGTTACCATGCCRTGTTTTAGATTCAGAATGAGAAYGGTGTTGGTAACACACTGATGTTTTGGGTTTTTTTGTAAAGTTGTGCTTATCCTAACTCAAGGACTTTTTTCCTTATCTGCTGAGAAGGAGGTACACAAAAGAAACTGGAAGGGGGGATAGGTGGGACTGTTGGCTTGAATTGACCAAAGGGATGTTCCACACCACAGAACATCATGGCCAGTATATAATATATATATGGCCAGTATATAATATATATATGGCCAGTATATAATATGGAGGAATTACCTGAAGGATAAACTCATCTGGATTCAGGAAGGGAAGTTTGGCATTTAAGCTCAGGTGAAATATAAATAGGAATGAACTTTATTCATTATCTGCCAATAGTAAAATTGTATTGGTATGTTATTTCATCAGTTCTGGAAGTTTCTTATTCCGCTCATACAGGTAAGTGGATGGAGAGAAATTGCATTTTGTAGCACTTGCAACTTTCCCCCTGTTGTTGTTGTTGTTGTTRTTATTATTATTTACTGTATTTAACTTTATTTGCTATTATTATTGTATTTTACTTTATTTTTAATTATTAAACTGTTCTTAACTCCACATACAAGTGTTGTTACTTGGATTCTTCTTACTCCACTGGGGTGGAGAGGGAAGAGAGGATGGTGTGAGTGAGGACATGGTTTTCATCTTTACTTGAGTTTAAAACCACAGCAATTACTTATGTAGGCACATTCTGARGAAAGGGTCAGGGAACTAAGTGGTGCTTTAGCTCCCACATTTGCCATGGGATCATTTTTCAGGTTTAAAGAGATACTACTTTTTGCTTCTCATTTAAATTCTGTTCTTTAAAATTTTATAAAAAATCACAAATTAGAAAGGTTACTCAGCTCATGAAGAGTCCAGCCCTCAAGGTAAAATAGTGATGAATAGACAAATCAGGTGTCATGACATAGCATGGTGGTTAGGAAAATGAGGCTTGAGTTTTAATGGATTGTATAATTCAGAAATATAGTGTGAGTTACTCCATTCTGCCTTCAGCCAGAATAGCTTGTGGACTACAAATGGTAGACAATGGAAAAAATAGAGGAGGGAGTGGGAAGCTTCCAAATTCTCTACAAACCATATTAGATTTAGTATACATAATRGCCTCCTGACTGACATTTTGGACTTAAGTTTCAAGAACCAGAGTTTTCAGATTTTTACACAGTTTTATATATTCTTTTCAGCTCTTACAGGGGTTTTAGAGATGGAATCTATGGAGAAATGTCAGTCCTCCAGAAAACTAAGAGTCAGGACTCCAGTCAGGATTTTCTTTTTCTTTTGCCTTGCTAAAAGAACATTTGGATTTTTCTCTCAAAAAAAGTCCTTATTAAGCCAGAGTAGTGCTGTGGGAAGAGTCTTCTAGCAGAAATTTCACCTCAGGCTAAATTCCAGCCCCTGAACTAGAAAAGTAATACTTCCAAGGTCAGGGCATACTTCTTCCYGTGTATTCAAACAGCCCCATGGCAACTGTGACTCTTTTAGCCTTTACTGTGCATCTTTAAATATTACTACACTACTGAGAATGAATGCTGGAAGTGTTAGYAAATGATTTCTACTTAATTCTGCAGTCATCTTGGTAAAAGGGGCACAGTATGCTCTGTCACCCAGCCTTCACTGAGATCTGCTCTMACACATCCTCTGTGGATGCATTCCAAGCTGTTATCCTCTAACTAGATCAAAATGTCTAGTCATACTGCAATTATTCCTCACTTCAGTGCAATATAGATCACTGAAATTAATAATTTCTTGCTCTTACATTCTGCTTACACTAAGCCACTGTGAAAGAAGCATAAAAATTCCTTATAGCCCTCTTAGCATCATTCCTGGAGAGAGGAAATCATCCAGCAGTCTTAYTTTTTTCCCCCTTTGAAATCATCCATCCAAAGTCACCAATCACTCCATTTTGGCAATATTCACAGAACAGACCTCAAGGTTGCATGGCTGAACATTAAATAGTAGTAGATATTTAACTTTGCCTTTTGAGTACAGATTGTTTGAAATCTCTGGCAATGTCTTCAAAAAGCCTGTGTTGCAGGAGTCTTAGTTTTTATTGACTTCYATGTATCTCATTATCTTAGTTTCTTATTTACTTTGCTCTGCCACAGATCTCATCAAAGGTTCTGATTCTCTGCAATGTAACACTATATTTTTACTGAATCCACCACTGTGCTTAGTAAAATGGATAACACAGTGTTGCTATTAATTTATAATCAATTTTTAATTTTAAATTATTGAATACTATTATTATCATGTAATTTAAGACAAATAAAATATAAACACACTTTAAAGCTTTATACTGAGTTTGAGTCTGCAAATGTAACACCTTGTGAGCAGAATTTTGTRCAAAACTTTATAGCTGCTATCTAAGAAAAAGCAGATACAGAASATGGTCCAAAAAATTGACTAAATCATTACCAGTCTATGAACAAGAAATTGCTTTATGAGATGAATAAGAAACTTCCAGAACTAATGAAATATACAATATCTTTTGGAATAATGGAAAACATAGCAATTTAGTTCTCATTTAATTTACATCCATACTTAGWAAATTCTGACTAACAGTGAAATCATTCCACAATCAATCTTTTTTTTTCTGGAGCATGCTTGATCTGCTGCCCATGAATTCAGAATCCAGACTGAATTCAGACTGAATCCAGATATTTTCTTGGTTCTCCCTTCATTGTCTCTTTCATGGTTTCTCCTGCCATGGCTCCTTGCAAAAGTACAGATCTCATCATAATGAAAACCWGGCAGTTTAAAACATAATTAAAAGAACTTCTCAGAAGAAAAACTGTTGCTACTATGGAACAAAAAACCAAATAATGGTTATCTTGGATTGAGAAGCCACTTCAAATWCCTTCTGAAAAATGCTATTGATAACTGATGTTTCTCAAATAACAGTAGAAAACCCCCAAAATAACTGATTATTAACTCTTGGGAATCTAYAACAGTTTTGGCAACATAGCTTGAAAAATACAACCACAACTGCTTTCCTTAMCACAAAGCCTAACAACTTAATTTTGTTTACATGTGATACAAATTTAAATAATTTCACTATTAGTCAGAATTTGCTAAGTATGGATGTAAATTAAATGAGAACTGAGCCCTAAATCCAAACGAGATTGTATACAAATAATGCCTTGCCTTAACAAATCCTCACCACATGCACAGCTTTTAAAATGTTGAAAGTACATTATGAACAGTAATGAATTGGCAGYACAAGACTATTTGCCATTGCAGCCTTTTAAGCAACTTGAGTTACCTCAGGTTTRAGGGATTTCAGCTGTGAAAGTTAGGTTTGAAATCAACAAATTCTTATCAATGGAAATAGTGAACGAGTGAGAAGGGAAAGACCTGTACTTTTACAAAACATTTTGTAATAGTCTGYAGGTAATGTTTACAGTATATACTGTATAAATTCGTCAGGTTGTCAGGAACAAAACTGTTTCTATAAAATATAGACTGCAAGGTAATTCTCTTCAACAATTCATTCATCTATATTGCAGTTTATTATTGCCACTTGAAAGAAAACACAATACAAGAAGTGATGAGGATTAAGCATGCATACACCAAAATTCTTCCATTGATACATTAATAAATTAATATAATGAAATCTCTATAGTACTCAAAAGTACTATTTATTCAATTATTAAGAAAATCATGTTAAAATTCTTATCACAAAGCAATCATGTCAGCTGAGTACATGGTGTTAAAATATCTTTGGGACTCTGCCAATACTAAATCAGTACACCAGTTCCCCAGGAAGAGCAAAACTTCTTCAAATACAAAAGTTATTTTAATATAGAAAATAGCTGACTTTAGTAGTCACACTCAAGTAACACTTTACTGAGAAAGCAATTGTCTTTGAAAAAATAAAAAATGCAGGAACACATGAGAGTTCATAAAGGTAATAAAACTCCACCTAAAAGAATGACTAAATAATCAGCTAAATAMAATTCCTTTGATCAGTAAAATCTCTTCAAATTTATCACAGGTGGTCATCCACAAAAGGAAACAGCAATCAAAAATTTTTTTTTATTCAGACACACTGCTGTCTTCAAAGAAAAACAAGAATAAAAAGGCAGCCCTAGGGAAAAAAATTAGTTAAAAAAAGTAGGGGGGCTTGCTTATATGAAGAAATTGTACATAGTAAAGCTTCTTGGGACAGGCTTTTTACACAGCTTGGTTAGCTCCAATTCAACTAAACTTACCATGACAAGGTGCAAATCAATCTCCTCCCACTTAACTGTTCATGCCACGCAATAAAAAAGTCAGAAACAACAAACTCCAAGATTTTAAGGTTATTTTTAAACTGTAATTAACACAAACACTTCCAGGCTGAAGGACAGACAGATTGTTCTCCTGTGAGATTCTGATTGTCCCATTCTGGAAATCGTAGTCCATCACTCGTGGCACAGCCAATCTGTTGGCTCTCACACCACCACAGTCTGAGTAGTGATGGGCTCCGGGGACTTTGTTCTCTCTTCCTCCAATATGTGACACTTAATAAAGCTCCAGCATTTTCCTGACAGTTCTGGTCCTGTCCTTTACAACTACAAGGCCACACATTGTAAAAAGCAACACAATGACTGAAGCATTTCCCCTAAAATTGTCTGCTGTACTAATTTTCCAGCAGCTGTCAAAGACTCATCCATCGCATTTGTTTTGGGGGAAAGTTCTCTAACTGAATTTTTTTATAGAAACATGACCATGAGTTTTGGAGCTAGAGGTTTGTTGCTTGGCAACAAATTTAACAGTGTTACGCCTAGAATTTTCCTAGACAACTGATTCTCAGAGCCAAATATGCAAGGTTTCTATAGCAAATTGGACATTAAAGCATTTTTGTCTTACTGTGAAAATCTGTATTACAGTTTAACAATAATAAAACTGTTATTATTTAAATAATACCAGTTTGTTATTATTTAACAAACTGTTACATACTGTCTTTAGGGTAGCAGATATTTGCTGCTCACCTTAATTTCCAATAGATATAAAGTTAAATGAAACTGCACTTTGTATGCTGCATGAAGGTGACACACTGAGGTGTATCAGACATGTGGTTCACTTCAAGAGGCTGTTTTCTCCTGAAAAAAGATCAGTAAAAATAGTACATGTATTAGACAATTTTTACATTTCCTCCAAATTAACATACATTGTCTTTCTCTGGTGGACATACCAGTGCCTGAAATTAATCCATGATAAGTGATGCAGCTGAAGATTCAGTCATGCCAGACATAATTTAGGGGATGGACTTGTCTGAATTCCCTAAGCTCCTGTTAGCTTGACTTGGCAACTGTTAGGACATTCTACAGCAGAACAAAGACAAAATCTGGTGGATAAGAGCCAAAAACCCYTTATCCTCCACTGATCTGCAAGTGATTGAATGAAAAATGAGTAATATGGCAATTTCTCCATATGATAACATATGGCTTCCCCTCTGAAGAGTGCATTACTATCTACCAGAAGATATTCAGCTTTCATGAGCACAATGTTACACCACATTTATGTTTCTCAGGAACCCACACTAGAACTAATGGAGACACAATAGGTGTTGTAATATTTGTCAATGGTTGAAACACATCCAAATACTAAAAAAAAAAAACAACTGAAATGTAAGTCACCTCTGGTTATACAGATCTGACATTGTTTCACTGCTGGAGTAGTTTAGCAGTAGTGTGACTAAACTCAGTGAGTTGTGCTGATGTAAATCTGGTGTGACATTAGCTTCAGGCAAAAGTCTACATTGAGTGTGGATCATTATTTTAGAGCCTTCAGTACTCCAAGGCCAGAAAAAGAAAGATRTAGAAAGGGTTTACACAAAATAAACAAACTTAAAACTTGGTGCAAGTGCTGCATCATTCAGGTAATTGCTGCATATATGAGTGGCTAGGATAGTCACAGTCCAGTCAGGTGCTGACATAATTTAAGCAGGATGTACAGAATTGCTAAGAGTGGATGCTAAGACTGCTGACTGTTCTCATGTGTTCCCATCTGTCTGGGCATTAATGCCTGTGCTTGACAACCTCATGTCACAAATGAATTGTTAGGCTACTTAAGGAGTTGTCATCAAAACTGTTGGCAAAAYAGCAGGTTTTTATACAAATTTGAGAAAGTGCCATTTTAACAGAGCTCAGTGGCAAGGTTCACTCTATCACTTAYGGATGAATCATATATAAGGAAGTCAGACTAGAATCAATGTAGGGTGATTTATATAGAGACTGTAAGACGGTTAAAGTACAAAGAATGTGAGTACAAGAAGTTAAGGGTTCAAAAGGGTGCAAAAGGGTATGGTAGCACTTAATCATTGACTAATTTAACATCTATACACTTATTCAAAAAGATATGCTACAATTATAACAGTGACTTAAGTACAAATTCAGGATAGGAACATTCATGCCATAACCAACTCTCACACAAGCGCACAGGCAAAGAGTTGTCTACATCTGCTTCTGTGTGTTTAAAGGAACCCATCAAAAATTACCTTTGAGTTCAGTCAAATTCTCACATCAAATCCCCTAGCATCTCTTAATGGGCTCTGCTGCACCTTGAGGAGTATGTGTGTGTTGGGGCAGTATCAGCTGAGGCCTTATAACCAGTAACAGTCATTCAAGTACTGTCCAATGGAGAGCTGGCAGGCTCCAAGAGCCATCCCACTGGGATGGGGGTACTGGCACAGGTGCCATGCCTCAGGACAGCTCAGAGGGCTGCTTCCAGAGGGGAGCTTGGACTGCTGGTCATGGGGTTGTGAGACAATTTGCTTATCTGTCATTTTCCATGCTGGCCAAAACACAGCTGGGAGCTACTGRACTTATTCCCACAAAGTCTAGTAATGATGGTACCATTCCACCTGGGCTACAATACATTTTTTCAAAAGAGCTCATAACATTGGTAGCATTTCACTTGGGTTACAAGTAGGAGTTAAGTGGATTATTGTGTAATAGAACACAAAATAGCAGCTGAATAGAATACCTTGTGATCCAATAATTATTACAAAATTGAAGGTTTCATGCCRTCTTTATTTTAGAAAAAAACTTAAGATTTTTTATCTGGGTGGCCTCAGCATTTATAAATCACCAGATTGGAGGGGATATACTTCAGATACTGATTCTTTTTTATGTTCTCTAAAATCTCAGAGAGATGCATACCCATACAGACTCACTGCGCTCCAGCCTGCAGAATTTGCAGAACACTTTTCCTGGTAAAATGTAAAATTCGATGTGCRTGTGGTTGCTGATGAATCGACATATCTGTGGGATATTTGTTACCATGCAGTAAGGTATATGTTGAAGGCATTTTCTTATTACGATGAAGGGTTTATAGATTTCCAGATAAACTTCTAATACAGTTAGAACATTCATTGTCTTTTAAAAGCAAAAGTTTTTTCTGAAGTTATTTGCCCAAGAAGTCTATGATAATTATCATGAAGAAAACAATTGCTTGACTTTGCATGTCTCCTCAAAACAAATGTTGATTGAATAACTTGAAGATAATTACAGAAATTAAAAAATAATTCTTTGCTATGAATTAGAGGAATGAAAAATTCTACATTTTTCAGTGGAACTCAATCTTTCATGAAGGACTGCTATTGGTGTGTAGTAGAATTAAAGTTCTAATCTGGTGTAACTTCATTGATTCCAGCACWTATCAGCAACCTGAATGTAGTTTTTTGTTATTTACACTGTGTGATATAAGTATTTCCCTTTTTTTCTACATTAGGATTATAACAGAAGTACACATTTTCACTTCTTTTTTCTTTCCTTTTTTKTKGGGTGTTGGGTGTTTCTTTGTGTAAACTGATATTTGGGGCTTGCATATATTTTAGAAAACCTTTAGTTCTCCAGGTAGCTGATTTTGTTTTTGTCTGCCTTCATTCCCATTACTATGTCAGTTTGGAAAAGGAAAGACTAATCTCCTAATATTCCTTCAGCACGCAGACTGGCAAAATGTGCAAGTGGGGGCTGTATCCCCTCCCTATATCCTTATATATTTCAGCCTTCCTGAGAGCAAGAGAAGTCAAATACTTGATGCCTAATCCCATGGCAATCTAATTTCCAAAGTCACACAGCAGCTGCAAAACTCCATTTCTGGAGTTTTTGTGCAAGGTTATCCATGGTTAAAGCAGACTGTTACAGCTTCACTTAGCCAAAGAGAGTTTATACACTGGTGTGGTCTAGTGAGACAGGACTGTCTGCACTAGCTTTGTGTAAATATGTAGTGTAATGTTAGTATGCAACAAGTTTAATATCAGTTCTCTACAGAGCTTTGCCTGTTTGTTCTGGGACTTCAGCAAAATTGTCCTCACTTTTCTCTTTTCTCCTGTTTTTCTCATTAATGCAATTTTTCAGCTTGCACAAAACATTCACCTGGATGTGCAAAAGTCTCTTTGARAAAGGGGAAAAAGTGGTGGCATGTTGCATATAAGTAAAACCTTACAAAGGGAAGGCCTTGKAAAGTCATGGCCCAGGCTTGCTACTTCAGCTAAGCAGAAAATGACTATGGGAACATGACTCAGCTGAATTAGAAATAGAAAAACAAGTTATATGACCATCACGTGTTCACATGTGTATGGTGGTTGGTTGAATTATGTTTGCTACGATTTAAAAGTATTTAACTGATAAAGGCCTGACTGCTGAAAACGGCCTGGCTTCAACAATTAAGCAGCTCTCCTTTGCACCTGCCTGGGGACTCTAAGTCTCTACAGACCCTCACTCATCTCACAATTGTACACTGTACAAAACCCATTTCAGAAAGGTAATTTGCAACTTTGTAAATTTGATCTTTCTCATTTAGCTATGTGTGCACACAGGTGTGCTATACAAAAAGATCTGCCAGTTAAAACTGGCAAAAACACAGACCAACTATTTTGTTTTCTTTGTGCATTCTTAATAAGCATTTAGAACCAGAGATTTCTAACCTGTGTATTTTCCAGTAAAAAGAGACACAATGGAGTCATGTGTGCAGAAATGTTATGTTCTAAATAATCATGTCTAAAAATGGTAAAGCAGTTGCCTTTTTGGCATCCTGCACTAAGCTGACTGTCTTTGTGCTGACTACAATCAGACTGTAAAAAAAGACTGTATGTTAACCATAATGTGGCTTCTGTAAAATACCACTCCCAAATATGAGATTACATGATGAAATGCAGCAGCCTAAACCTATCCACTGTCACATTTATTCT
The DNA here is from genome assembly GCA_002167245.1 of Sporophila hypoxantha. Taxonomy (NCBI): domain Eukaryota; kingdom Metazoa; phylum Chordata; class Aves; order Passeriformes; family Thraupidae; genus Sporophila; species Sporophila hypoxantha. The sequence continues at coordinate 1,971,356 of NDFG01001453.1, forward strand.
TGTACTTTTGAAATGTCATTGTGAGATAGAAGTCACAGAAGAACAGAAGGGATTCCACTGAGTTGGAAAGGACCCACAAGGATCATCAAGTCCAACTCCTGTCCCTGTGTAGAACGCCCCAAGAGCCACACCAWCAGCCTGAGAGCATTGGCCAAATGGTTCTTGAACTCTGACAGGCTTGGTGCTGTGAGTACTTCCCTGGGGAGCCAGTCCCTATGCCCAACCACCCTCTGGATAAAGAACCTTTTTTTTTAATATCCAACATAAACCTCCCCAAYGCAATTTCATGCCATTCCCTCAGGTCTTGTCAGTGGCCACCAAACAGAAGAAATCACAAGACAGGGTTGGCCCTCCTGGCTGCCAGGGCACTGCCAACTCACAYCCAACTTTCCCGCTGACCAGGACCCCCAAGCTCCTTTCTGCAGCACTGCTCTCCAGCATCTCATGCCCCCGTTTATTTAACACAACCAGGGTTGTCCCATCCCAGGTACTGAGTTTGGCACCTTCCCTTGTTGTACTTCATATGGTTGGTGATTGCCCAGCTCTCTAATTTTGAGGTCTCTCTGCAGGCCCTCCTTGCCTTTGAGGGAGTCAACAGCTCATGCCAATTTTGTATCATCTGTGAACTTGCCCAGTATCCCTTCCACTCCTGAGTTAAATCATTTATGGAGATGTTGAGCGGCGCAAGGCTGAGGATGGAGCTCCATAGAATCTGACTGGGGACAGGTCACCATTCTGATGTCACCCCATTCACTATTGCCCTGTGTGCCTGACCTGTGAGTCTCACCCATTCCATGATGTGTTTATCCAGCTCTGTRCTCCACATTTTCTCCATATATACTGGGAGAGACACWATTGAAAGCTTTTCTGAAATCCAAAAGGAGTGCATCCACTGGCTTCCCTTGATCAGCTGGGTGGGTTACCTTGTCCTAAAAGGATCKCAGGTTTGATAAGCAGGACTTCCCTCTAATGAAGTTGTGCTGGCTGTGACCAGTGACTGTGTTGTCCTTTAGTTGTTTTTCAATATCTTCCAGAATAAATTCCATAACTTTATTGGGCATTGTTAGTGAGACTAAAAGACCTGTAGCTTCCAGGGTCATTCTTTTTGCTGTTTTTGAAAGTTAGGACAAAGTTAGCCAGCTTCCAGTCAACTGGGACCTCTCCTCTCTTTGGGTCAAATCTATTTTACTCAAAACAAAAGTACAAATCTATTTTACTCAAAACAAAAGTACAAAAGTACTATTGGCTTTGCATTACTAAGAGAAATAAACTGTAGTATATATGCTTTTTTTTCTCTTCAGTTTTCATTCACAGAATATTTTGAGTGGAAGAGACTCACAAGGATCATCTTAGCATTGCTAGCACCATGCTCTGACTGAGTTAATCTGTTSTCTCATTATTTCCTTTTTCTTTTTTATAGGATATTACAATAGCGGAGAATGCAAAATGCAATTGTTCTATACCTACATATGTATTCCTTCACATCTCTGTTGGCTAGCTTTTAACCCTACTAGCAGTATGTCTGTAGTTCCCATGGTAGGAACTGTTTAAAGATAACCAGAATTTTCCTTCCATTACTTTTGATTTTAAAACTACAATTCACACTCTCTTTTTTCCTTTGCTTTGTTAAACAGCCAGTGTTAGCTGCAGGTTAAAATAGAACGTCTCTCAGCATACTGCAACAGCTTCTCCCAAAAGTTTTCAAGTRGGATATATTTGTAGGTAAGTAAATTCTGTGGCCCATGGGAACCTGGACATATACACATACCTGCAAAAATAATATTCCCACAGCTGCAATAGCTATGACATATTTTTTTATGATTATTGTGGCATACTTGTTCACCAATGCGGTATGTTAAATTCTGTGGATGTCCAAAGTCACTTGCAAAGACACAGGTGCTCATATATCTGGGGCACAGATATCAGGCTCTTATATCCTTTGACTGTGTTGCAAAATATGTTTCAAAAGCTATTTTTTGTATCTCTCTTATACAGGACATATCCTACTCCAAGGGAAAAGAAACACAAACTCAAAAAAAAAAAAAAAACAAATCTCAAACCAAACAAACAAAAAACTCAAGTCAAAAAAAACCTCTCTTGCTAATGAGATGAAGATGTTGGAATTTTTAAAGTTATTTTTCCCTATGTAAAAAAATGTACCAAAATTTTCCTTGGGGGAAAAAAATCTTAAGAAAACCTTGGTGCAAAGTTCTGTCCTCCATTGGCTGCATTCGTAATTAAATTTGCATTTGAGTTCAGTCTAAAACAAGGTGCTCTAGGGTCCCCTTTCCCATCCTCCCCACCCAGCTCCTTTTCCCCGAGCCCAGCCCGGGCTGTGTCCCGGCGCTGCGCTCACGCCATTGCTCCCCTCGTGTCCTGAGGATGTCCAGGGTGGTTAGGATTTGTCAGGTCACACCTCAGCCTGTCAGGACTCAGTGGCGTGTCCTTTGCCCTGCTGCAGCCATTGCTTCATTTCATCTGCACAGAGCCTGGCAACAGCCTGGCCTCCTTATATGCAGATAACAACGGCGGGCCAAAACCGGCTGGCTGTTTTTGTCCTGCTTACCTGTCACATCCCCATGGCTTTTGCTAAACCATCCAGTGCTSTTATTAACCCCAGCCTGTAAAGAAGCACTGTAAAGAAGCAAGCCMCTGTAAAGAGCCACTGTAAAGAAGCAAGCTCTGCACACATGCCTGTGCAGATGTGTGTGCAGCACATACAGGCCCAGCAAAAGCTCCTGGTTCTGGGCTGAGTGGTGGGGGCTAGGCTACATCCCCAGCCCTTGCCTCTCCCTCTCCTTTCCCCCTTTCCTCTCCCCACGGCTCCTGCCTGCTTAAATTCCTCCTCACTCAGCTCCACTCTGCTTTCAGCCTYTCTCACTGCTTTCCCAGTTTTTCCCTAATTTTTTTAATGTGAAAAGTTGACTCATTCTGTGTCTTCCACTCCCTTGGTCTGRCAGCCTCTTTTCTTCATGGCAGTTCTTTCTTTTAACCTGATCCCCAGTGACTTCTCCACGAGCCTGCCCCTCCTTCCTGTCATGATCTGGTCTCCCCTTCTACCTCTTCTCTCCCATTGCCTTCTGCCCCTCTTCTCTCCTGCCTAGCCTGAATCAATGGAGCAGGGACAYCCATGGAAGAGGTAAGGTCTCACTCCAGGCAGTCCTACAGCCTCAGCTGTAGCCACAGCAAACACACTCCTGCGGTCCTCTGCCTCCCACAGGCTCCCATCCTCATCTTGGCTCCTGGAGAAAGGAGACCTCAGGCACAGAGACGTGGGAGCTTTGGCCAGAGCCTTCTTCTGAGCCTGGGGCAAAAAAGGTACCCTTCTAAACATGACATTTCACACAGTATGTGCACACCTGAAAATTTACTTTTACTTGCTTTATCTTGAAACTGGTTTAATTAGGGGCTGTACTATCCAGCCAAACAACTAACTCACTGGTTATAGGAGAGAGAGAGAAAAGAACCAGGTCAGCAGTGGGTGCTGAAGTAGTTTCTAAAAAGAAATAATCTAACATTAGTGCAATACTGTATTGCTTATGTTTCTTTGGTGTTTTTGCAGGACATCTTTGCCTCTTGTTAGAAATAAAAGGCAAATCTGTTCTCAGGCGATTCTTCTCCCCTACTTTTCAGACTTAATAGTATTTGCATCTCCTCCACCTTCTTCCTTTTTCTTTTCCTTTCTCCATCCCTTTAAAGTTGTAATTCAATCTCTTCCAACACATGATCTCTTTTCTTTTTTTGACACTCCCTCCACCCACTCTCTCATTAGTTTGAGTTAATTAGGAATAGTAGGCAGCCCTGAATCTGTTATGTGTTAAAATAGAACAATCCAAAACAGAGGCACAGACACAACTACGTGATTTCATTGTCTAAGGGAGACAGAAAACCAGTGGGGATTCTCTTATCTAGACTAACATCTTCCCAATGGTTAACCTAACTGGCTTTAAAATGTTCCGCAATTGCAGATCTGGGACAACAATCTTTCCCTGTTTCCTTTTCTTTTTTTTCTTTTTTTTTTTTTTCATTTCATCATTGGCAAGAATGAGTGAATTGGATTGACATGGAGGTGATAGAGGAAGAGAAATAGTCTACATGTCAAAATGACAATTTATATTACATGGTTAACAGAATGAGTGGTACGTGCAATGGCTGTGGGTATTTTCATCTGCTGTGTTGTACAATAAGGTCCTTTTTTTCTCCTTAATGTATCATCAAGATCACTCCCAATTCAATGCAGATTGTTTGCTTGAAGGATCTCTTTCTAACWGTAATATCATTTGATAAATGTCGAATTGAAACAAGAATCTAAGTATTCACTTGTTTCTATTAGAGAATTGTGTATATATAAAGGTCATGCCTGGTATTTTTCCTGTAGTGCTGATCACAGACCTTAGGGCAGAGCGTGCTGTGGAAGTGAATTTTAACACGTCTAAGAAATCAAGCCCTGATTCTGAAGGTAAGGCCTTACATTTTGTGACTGACTACATATGGTGCTCTTTGGATGAAATGCATGCTTAGGAAAGACAGGTATAGCTGTGCAACTACTACAAAAATTTATGCCTGCATTAAATGCAAATGTGAGTGCTTTTGAGTGTTTATGAGGCTGTTTATATATGTATATTTAAATGCATAATTATGTAAAGTTTTAATCTTCAAAGATTGTTGTGTAAGATTCATGAACTATAGACAGCCACATTTATAATAATTGTTAGATTAAATTTCTAATTTGGTACATATGTGCCTGCATGCATATGAAGTTGTGTGCCAGTAATTTGTGTCAATAATTTACCCATTAATTAGCAATGCTRATGCAATAAATCTTTAACGTTACACAACTTTCAATGATCTTTTTTGAAATCTGATATCCAGGATATAGAATGAAAAATCTATTGGGAGAAAGGAAACAGAGACATTGTAAGTACTGCCATCAAAATGTCTTTCTCTGTGTTAAGAAAAAATAATTTCCTTTCTGCCAGAAACATCTCTTTATGACAGAGAAGACATCAGACTAATGAGACACAAAAGGAATGCTTAATGAATGACAAAGTATAAGCTTGATTATCAGAACATACCAGAGTGCTACAGMACTGGAGAAGATAATATCCCCTCAAAAAGACATCCTTGGAGGTTTTACTGGGAGGTAGGGGGGCAAGAAGTTTCCGGCTGGATACAGATAGCATGAGACCAAACATCTCCACACGGAGATGCAAGAAGTTGCAAGTTGCAAGAAATTTAGGACTTTTTTACAATTTATTATTAATATACTGTTTATTTATTACCCTAGCTATTGGTACAGTTACGTGTGAACTGCATTAACTCCAGCAAGSAGATCTATTTGGCCTTTATACTGTTCTTCCATTTGATCTTTTCTTTCTATAGTAATGCAAAAATGTAGTGATTGTTGTGGGTCTACTTTGCACCACAGATGAAAAATTGTTCTTTTTCTACCCATGGAATTAAAATAATTTATATTGACACCTCCATTTCAAAACAGGCAATTAAGACTATTTAATTTATGCAATCTTTCTCTATGAGTTTTAGATTACAAKGTAAGAGAGGCATAAGAAAAAGGTATAAATGTGTACATTAATGAAAATTCAGAACTTAAAAAATCTCTATTCTAGATGACATTAATAATTTTACATAGTGATTACATGAATAACTTTATGAAGTATTGACATCTGAAACTATATCACTTCCAGTGCTACACAGAAGCCATAAAACTTTTATGAACTCATATAAATCCATTTATTAGTCAGAAAAAAAAATGAGGGGGGAGTAGTAAAACTAAGTTAATCTAAAATCTGTCAAAAAGGTGTCCAGCAAGTAAAAACTTTTAGAAAGGGAGGAAATAATTTCCACTTTATCACAAATATATTAAACATATTAGGAATTCTTCAAGAGTAAAGATTCTTCAAGAGTAAAGATCCCTTCACATGCYCAGATTAGAACTATGGTTTCTATCCTATATTGTAGCTTTCCTCATGTCAAACGACTAGGCTAGCCCCTGAAATTGTTCCATGCCTAAAACAGCACAATTTTCTGTACAATGCACATGAAACCCCTGTCTTCCATCAACATATAAACTGGTATGGCAAGAGTAGGAGAAAGATAGTGCTGTGGTGTAAGTTTGCATTTTAGTATGTGATAAACCAGGGCGGGCATTTGTCACAAGCTGAGGGGAATGACTGGAAGATTGTTACATAACACAAAGCAGAATCCACAGTCCCGAGTGCTCCCARTTCACTGCTGCCCCTGAAGTCCAGCTCAGACACAGCTTCGACAGCAAGCTCAGCTTGAGCCACGCTCAGTATGACACTTTGTGAAAGCTTCAGAATGCAGGGTAAGATAATAAACAGCTGCAGAACCAAGCAAAAAGTAACTTCTAAAATGCAGAGGTGATGCAGAGGTGCCTGTGTCCTGTAGGTATTAGTAGCACATAGTGACTCATACATGTGGTTGTCTAACCAGACAAAAACATAAAACCAATTATTTTATAAAATTATCCTTTAAGAGACACTGCTCCTRGTGGATCAACAACTTTGATACTAAAAACTGCTCTAAATCAGTTAGGTATCGTGTGCTTCTAATGCTTATGCTTGCATTGCAGTTGATTTAGACTTACTCTTGAGACATATAGAGGTAGATTCAGAGACACGTATATTTGTAGGATACAGTGGTATTTTGACACTTGGAACAATGACCTTTTTGGGTTTGATATAGTGCTTAAATACACCTCAGAATTAAAATTCAGACTAAGTATTATTTTAAAATTCATTGCTGATATGTTTAGACAAATTAGTAAAAAGTACATAAAAGTATATATTGCTAGCTAAACAAAAAAGAAATCCAGAAAAATAGAAGCTTATAATGTTTGAGCTGCAGCAATAGAATTTGTGAACTCAAAGAATTTGAAGGATATTTAGGCTATATAGAAAAATGCTAATTATGATGAACCGGAATAATCTTGTGCACAGGTGCATGCAGAATATTAATTGGATTGCTAATTTCCTCAAAAGCTGGGTGTTCAGTAGGAAATTTTGATGATTAATAAGCCTTAATCTGTTAATAGGAATGCTGGAAAAAGATACAGTGATCATGAATACAGCTTACTGTATACAGAAATGTCTGCATCTCCATATAGCAGCATAAAAAACTATACAAAAATATTTTTCATCCTTTATCCAGAGATATTTGAATGCTTTTATATTTTAATCWTGGAGATAGATAACTGAAATTGTTAGGATAAAGCAGGCGTATTCTTACTGTAATGGAGTTAACTACCCAAATATCCTTTTAGTTTTTGAACCTTGACCATCCCTTTTTACAAACACTTCCTTTTTAAACCACTGCCTGGCATTACACAGACTGAAGGCCTCTGCAAATGTTCACCACCAAGCAAAGTACTTTCTATCATTAATATTCATTCTCAATTCTCCATATTGGCTGTAAAGCTASAAGCACAAACCTATCTGACAAAATGCTTTTACATGATACTCAGGTTAGTATCTTTTCTTAGTTGCTAGTGTATTGCTTAAGTTGAGTCAATGAATTTAATTGATCATCTTTTTAAACTTCAATTAGCATTAAGATTTATTCCAAAATTAAAGCAAAATTACTAGTAAATAAAATTTAGAGCCTTCAGAAGTAATATCTTTTTAGATTAAAGGAAGCAGCTTTTCTTATTTTGTGGTCAGGTCTGGGAAAAGATAACAAAGAAATCTGAGAACTTTTATTTGAGTGTATTTGTGAAGTTATGACATTTTTGTGTGTTTGAAATTTTAAAACTTTTTTGAAAACAAATTGCCATGACTAATTTTAAGAAATTTTCTTTGTGGTATTTGTATAAACTGAACAATGAAATATTGTACAAAAGCACATAGCCTTCAGAATATGTTCTCAGTGTATATTATTTGACTAATTCTGTACATCAGTTCATGATGGAATTAGGGATTAGATAGGAAAAAAGGGGATGGATTTGAAATGCCTTATTGAAACTTTACCCTTATGCACTCTTACAGTTGTCACAGAGGTAGCATGGCAAGATAGCTATTTCTCTATCCTCATAAAAAATAGTAAGTGTATTTGATGTCTTGTTTTCAAATGCTTTATTGCACAACTGTAGCTACTCTAAAACAAGTCAAGACTTTATAAGACTTTATTAAGTCCAATAGAATAAAATGTTGATTTTAGTTTGCTTTACATGCTATCACARAGAGAAGAGATGGGAAAATAAATAATGAGAAAAATATTGTCAAAGCAACTTTTCCACTTTGTCTTTCAGAACATTTTAAACTGATTGTCTTCCCATCCAAAACCTGCTGTCTATGATTAAATACTTGTGATTGTATTAAGTGAATTGAAATGCAATTCCTTGAGCACTGAACATTCCTGAACTGTGAGTACTAAAAGTATAGATAAATTTACCTCCCTCCTGTGATAATTTAACAGTACTCTTTGACTTTATATGAACTTACATGACTTTTCTAGCTAGATAAACATGCTAATTTTAAAATTTTTCTTGCTTTTCATTGCAAACTACAGCACTTGAATCTCATGTAATTTCTCCTCAGTGAACAGCTATTCTGTAGTTTTTCTCAGAACACTCCTGAGTAGTGTTTTCAGAAAAACTACTGAGTAGAAATTTTCTTCTCTTTTCACAGAGATATGACAGTATTATTTTCCATCATTAAATGTCCTTGGCAATGAAGGATGCTTTGAAAGGAAGTGTATAGAGAGGTTTGAGTTGCTAAGAACTTACAATCTTGGAAAATATTAGACAGCTCTTACACTGGTACTACCTAATTATTGCAAGTACGTATTTAATTTTTTTTTATTTGATTTCTCACAATAAATCAGCTATGTAGATTYTGCTGAAAGAGTTGCTATTGATGAAAGAAAAAAACTGGAAAGTTAATCTTGTGAAAAACAGACAAGAAGTTGTAAGGATTCATAGACAAGAGACTCCAAACTGATAGTGCAATTACCTGTGAGAGAAGAACAAAATAGAACATATTCTAGTGTACCTAGTGTGTAGTTGTCAGCTTGTAAATTACTGCAGTACACTTACACTTTTAGTGTACTGAAGTAATTTAAAACAAGACACAGGGAAAGCAGGTTTATCAAGGAATCGTGAATAAAAAGGTGAGAAGTTTCAGTGTTAGAAAAGAGATTGAGTGCCCTTGTATGACCCCAACTACTGTGACTACCTGACTAGAGCACAGTGGAAGAAAAGTTGTTTTTTTTCTGCCCAGAAAAAAAAACTGGTTTCTGCCCAGAAAAGTGGAACTGCAGCTCGAGCTCTAGCTTCCCGCAGTTGAAAAACTGGACAATTGCTTTGGGGACATTTCTCTTCAAAAGGCACATCTCAGAGGTGTGGATGTTTATCCACTGAAAGGAAACGTAAATTGTGTGCTTGTGCTCTCACTAGGGTGGCAAAAGGAGGATTTAGCCATCATTAATCTAGAATGGGAAAATATTCAGAGAGCAAACTACAAAACATAAATTTCTTACTGAGATCTTTCCTAACAAGTTTGCTTACATTAACTCAGGTTKTTTAAGCAGATCGATATATCCAATTCTCTCTTATTCTAATTCATATGTTAGCCCAGAGTAGCTGAATCTTTGTTTCATCAAAACATTTTTTTGTTTAGTATTCTAAGCTTTAGCTTGTATGTAGTTTGGCAATCTCTTTTTCCTCTGCTGCTTCTCCCTTCAATCCCTCTTGTTTTTTACCTTCTGTTTAAGTAAAAGTTTTCCTACTTGCTTATGCCAAATTAATACAAAATTTCAGGGGACGTTTTGAGAAAACATCAGAATTTTACTTAGTTTTGAGATGAAATTTTAAATCTTCCTTGACAATGAAAAAGGAGTAACAAAGGAGCTTATCCAGAGCAAAATAACAGTTTATGTTGGTTATGAAAGATTAAATGCTGTCTTCCACTGTCTGCAAAACTTCTGTGTCAGTGGAGTCTGGCAAGATAAGCAAAAAAGAAAGGCAAGTAATAGTTTAATTTTTCAAGCCAGATTTATAACTTTAGCTATATGCCACTTGTTTTTCATTAAAAAAATTGTAAGGAATAAATAGTACCACTGTCTCCTGCCCTTGATTTATTTTTGCCTCTGCTTTCTCCAGCATGATATGCTGATCATCCAAGTAAATTTCAGTTTATTGCTATCATTAKAATGCCAGAATACAACTACCATCCAGGAAATGTATAATTCAAAGAACTTTTTCATTACTTAGTATAATGATTGTGCATAAACCCTAGAATTCTCACTACCAAACCAATATGCCAGGGAATATATATTTGGCAGGCTTCAGCAACATATTGAAAAATGCACTAAAATTTTATTGACATAATTATTTATCTCAGGAATAAGAAACCTTGACGTTTGTAGWTCTCATAGTTTTTCTTACACAAAATAAAAGAAACAATGAAGTTTTAAATTTTTGTACTGCCTTGTAATTTGTACAGTTAAATTAAAATAGAAATAATTTTAACTTAATTTTAAAAAATATATAGAACCCCTCAGAGATTTACGTTAAAGTCTGAACCTGAGTCTTTTCTAGGGACACTATGGCAGCAGGTAATGTTACACAAAATCATCTAAAAAAGAAGTTTACTTACATTCTTAATTACATAGATTACCAGGGCTGCATCCACAGATGATCAGAGCATTAGCCTCATGTTAAAAACATCAAACAGGAAAAGCACTCTGAGACTGTTGGGTTTCATGTGTTTATGGAAAAAGAAGGAGAAGACATGCCACAATTCTTGGACCAAAAAACCCGCAAATGTTATTCTTGTTTYCTTATAAATTCTGTAACAATCAGAAAATATTTGCAAGCATTTTTATTCCTCAGAATTACAATAAGTTATTTAAATACTGAAGCATTTTATTGGACAACAATGTTCCCATTTTCAAACATTCTTACTCCATTGAGAAGGAATTTCCCTTCTTTTTATAGTTTTCTTCTTAGAAGAGAAGTGAAATGTATTCATTGAATCAGTCCCAAAAGGCAAATCTTGTTCTATCTATCTGCAGTAAAAAACAAATACACATACAGGTGGCACATCCACAAAACATACTTCTAATTTTAGATGAAAAGCGAATAACATCACACACAACATACAGAGGTATGGCTTCACTATAAGTTTGGTTCCTTCCAAGATTTACTATTGCTGGGTTTGCATTTGTAATTCTGCTGGCTAGCACAYTTCTATAGAAAAGCTAAAAGATTAGTTCCCAAAGTATGTTTGAACCTGATTTCCTGTGGTACATTGTTATCACCTATATTCCATCCTGAAATGCATTCAAGGCATCTTAAACTACTAGTACACTTCAAATTTCTCACGACTCATATTCCTTTTTCAAAGCAATTATTTAATTAGATTATTACCAGGACTTAAAACTGCTCCTTCAGAAGWTTTGCAAGACAATAGGAAAGCTCTTGACAGGATTCAGTAGATGCTGGACTGATCACATCATCTCTTYAACAATCCTAGTCAACTGCTTTAGCTGTTAATTTTCATTCACCAGTGATGCTAATGAGTAGCATACACACAATATTCTACAATATTTCTACCAACAAACACATGAGAATTTGATTATAAGCATTTGGACATTAGGAAGAAGTTCTTCAGAGAAAGGGCAATTGGGCATTGAAATGGGCTGCTCAGGGCAGTGGTAGCATCACTGTCCCTGGAGATGTTTAAGAAAAACCTGGATGTGGTACTCAGTGCCATGGTCTAGTTGACAAGGTGGTGTTGGGTCACAGGTTGGGCTTGATCACCCCAAAGATCTTTTGCAAAATAGCTGATTCTGTGATTCCGTGATTCTGTAATCATGACAAAGTAGAGAGAAATGGGAATAACAAATTACAAGGTAATGTAGACAACTCACTACATCTAAACCTGGAATTAAGGCTTTAACTACAGAACAGGAGATAATAAAAATCTTGCTAATTATCTTAAAAGGAGACTAGACTCAATCATCTGGAAAACAGAGACTCTTCATAAGGTGCTGCAAAAATTTTATTCTGTATTGGATTTTGAATCCTGAGTCCTAGCTCCCCGGACCAGAGATGCACAGATTTACAACCAGGTTAAAGTTCACTTTTCACTAGAAACAGCAATCTCTGATGGCATCCACAGAAACCTCCCTGAAATTTGCAAACAAAGGCAGGTCTTGCTTCATAATATTTGTTTGTTTGTTTAAGTTAAACTAAAAAGTTGGGAAACAGAAGAGTTGGAAATCCATCAAAATCCTCCAYTGACATTACAATACAAGGAAAGTACTTGAGTGTCACAGTCAATTTGGAAATGCTGTGTGATTAGTCACTGTGCCAAGGTTTTTATTCCTAATAAGTCACTTTCCTACTGCAAATATGGTTCCTTAGCCGTTCCAATTACATTTCGAGTGTTATAAAGGGGAATTTTGACATCAAGATTATTTATCTGATGCATGATTTCTAGCCAGCTCTGTAGGAACTTCCTGGAAATACTAGTATAAATGAYAAATAGCAAGTTAGAGTGGGGAGTGGAAGGACAGGATGACCAAAATGAATAATCATGGACTTATTAGTTTTACATCAGTTCAGTTGCWATTTCAGCAGACATTCTCTTGATGCCTTCTATTAATTGCAAGTTTCAAATTCTATTCTAGCAGTTAACTACCATGATGTAGGGAAAAGGAACTCATCTTGAGTAAAAAGATTTGGATTTTTTTCACTGCAGAGAGCTCAAAACGTAATACATCCTATACCAAAACACACAAAAATGAGCCTTTCAAAAGTACCATAGTAATGATGCTACTGATAATTAATATAAGACAGTAACATGAATATAATAAAAACTGATGTAAAGAAATTAAGGAATATTCATTCAGATAATTGTTCCTAAATATCAAAGAAGGAGGTAGACGTTAAATATAACTCTGACTATTTTTAATTTTAGCTGTACAGAGACTTCTTTTAGAATCTCCTYAGAACATTAAAATTAGAAGGAAAGAGGGTTGTTTTCATTTGTGAGTCTTTCATAGCTGAAGAACACAATCACTACACAGAGGCTTAAAAAGCACACATAGCAATTATGTAAAATCAGTTGAAGCTGTCTAAAACTTGGCTTTGAAACAAAGGTTCATGGAGGAAATGCTGAAAATTACTTGGCAGTAATTGTTTCTAACAATGTAGGTTAATAACTAGTGTTGGGTCTGATTCTGATCTAACCCTGACCAGTCTTTTTCAACTGATTTACATCAAATTATTTATGAAGTTCACCGATAAGAGCTTTTATTGTGACCCGTGGCATAAAATCATTCTCTTTATTTGTAATCAAGTGTTTGAGAAACCTTCAAATTATTGCATCCCTTATTACTTGCTCCCTCATTTGAACTGTGTAYCAAAAAAAGTTTAAAAAAAATTAGTTTAATTTTTAACTGGAAAAAGAGGAATAAATTTGTTCTGATTCACAAAAAGATACTCTAAAGAGAAGTCATTCTATGCTGCCAAGACTGGACTTATAGTCTACAATAAAACTGTGCTTATTTATTAACTAATGCATTGTTCTGGTAATACTATTCTGTAAGGAGTTCTCATTTTCTCAGACCAGATATTCCATCTAGTATTGCAAAAAGGACGTAAGTGTTGACTGCGCTCATAAAGTTAGAAAAGCAATTGACACGTATTAATTAAAATTGTCCTGTTGATGTGAAAACTCATTTAGCCTAATTGAAAAAACCATACTTTTGTCATATGATAACATTAAATGACTTGTTCTATGACTTTAATGGCAAATGCTCTCAGGATTGAATAASTAAGAATTAGGTGAGTATGGAAAATTCTTTTGATATGAGTAAAAGAGAGTTGCTTATATTCCATATTTTAGGGCAAATGAAAAGATAGACCTTTACAAGCCAGTTATGGTTTTCTACAGGTCTTATGACAGCTTTGTGAGAATTTTCTTCTTTCTCTAGAAATTGATACACTTTTKTTGCATCAGACTATACTGAGTTCTTTTCATTTAATTCTGCTTGATTGCCTTCTCCACAGAAACTCATACAAAAGTAAAAGTACCTTTTACTTTTGTATGAGATTTTTTATCATAAACTGTAAAAAAAAAAAGAAAAAAAMCAGTTGCATGGCATTTCAATTTAAGGAAGTGAAATATACTACGTTCTACCAAATATTCCTGCAACTTTTAAGAAATGCTGTAATGATGAAATAGGTAGTCTTTTAATTTATATTACGAAGACTATTACTTCCTTTAACTGAAATGGGTTCTGCAGATAAATGTTTTTTAAAATGGTGTAACAATTCCTGCATCACTACTCACTCCCTGTGTCCCATAATATATCCAGTTCCTTTTATTTTAGTTTTATGTGTTTATGATCACATCTTAGTCATTATTTTGTGTGTAAATTTCCCTATATACAAAAATAAAACATCTGTTTCCAAAAATCAATATACATTATGAGTAATGCTACCAAAAAAATGTAAACTACAATGAGCAGATGTCCAACTAGCAGAAAGAGAAATAAAYAATTCTAAAAATGTATTTGGCATTATAGAATGATAGAATGATTTGGATTGGAAGGGACATTAATTATAATCTGATTCCAACCCCTGTGCCATGGGCAGGGACACTTTCCCCTAGACCAGGTTTCTCAAAGCCTCATCCAGCCTGGCCGTGAACACTTCCAGAGATGGGGCATCCACAGCYTCTCTGGGCAATCTGTGGCAGCACCTCACCACCCTCACAGTAAAGAATTTTTTCTGATACCCAATCTATACCTGCCCTTTTTCAGTTGGAGCCGTGAATCTCTTGTCACTACACATCCTCATGAAACTTCACTTTTYTAGCTTCCTKGTGCCAGGCTGCCTTTACCAATGRCTGCTGTGTGATCTCCYCTGAGCCTTCTTTTCTCAAACTGAACAGCCCCATCCCTCTCAGCATGTTTCCCTGCAGGAGGTGCTCCAGTCCTCTGAGCATCCTGACTTGTTCCAAMWGSTCCACATCCTTCTTATGCTGGCAACACCGGAGCTGGATGCAGCACTGCAGATGAGGTGTCATTATGCAGAGTAGAGGAGAGAAATACCTCCCTTGACCTGATGGCCTCATTTCTATTTGTGCAGCTCAGGATGCAGTTAACCTTCTGGGCTGCCAGTGCAAATTGGCAAAATATTGTTGATATTCTCACCCACCAACACCCCCAAGTCCTTCTCCTTTGGGCTGCWCCCAATCTATTCTTTGCCAAAACAGTTTTTGTGCTTTGGATTGCCCTAATCCAGATGCAGGACTGCTGAAGTTTATGAGGCTCTCACAGACCCATCTGTCAAGCCTCTCTGGATGGTTCAAGTCTCTCTCTGGATGGCATCCCTYCCCTCCAAATTTCAAGATGAAATGCAGCAGCCTAAACCTACCCACTGTCACAATTTATTCTTGTACTGTTGAAATGTCATTGTGAGATGGAAGTCACACAAGCACAGAAGGGATTCGATGGAGCTGGAATCAAGGATCATTGAGTCCAGCTCCTGGGTCTGCACAGGACACCTCAAGAGCAACACCATGAGCCTCAGAGTGTGTTCCAAATGGTTCTTGAACTCAGGAAGGCTTGGTGCTGTGAGCACTTCCCTGGGGATCCTGTTCCACTGCCCAATCATCCTCTGGGTGATAAAACTTTTTCTGATATCCAGCCTAAACTTCCCCTGACTCAGCTTCATGTCATTTCCTTAAATCTTGTCACTTACCACAAGAATTAAGAGATTGGAGAAATATATTCCAAGACATATCTTTGTACACTGTTATTGTCCATGTTGCAAAAGAAAAGATTTTTCATTAACAGAGTTCAAATTTCAAACTCAAATAGATAAATATCCATGTGTCTACTGTCTCATTCCATGAGTATATATATTACAGAAATTTTATAATGACTGAAGAACTGCTAATTTTGCTCAGACATACTGGTAATTACGTTAAAGGAACACTTGCATTTTCAGAAATGCAGGATAGTCAGTGTCCTGCAAAAAGGTAAAGGAATTTGCTCTGTAGCCTTGAAAATCTTATCATTTTTACTTCAGCCCTTTGCAATTAGAGTTGGGAGGACTTGCACATTCTACCAAGATTTGGACTCTTGATTTGGATGGGCAAAAAAGCATGAATTTCACACCAGTTCTGCCTCATTTCTGATGTGTCTGCCTTTCCCCATCACATTAAACAACAGCCACTGTTTCTGTTCTACTGCCATTAATGCAATGCCATAAGGAAAATTGCCAAAGAGCATAGAGAATTTCAGAACAAGAATCCAATGATTTTGCAAATCTCGGAKATTTCAACTTTCAAAACACATATTGGTGCTTTTGATCCTTAAATCTTCCACTTCTAACTTAATGCTCAATTTATGTCAGTATCAATGAGGGATCTGTTCAAATCCCTGAATAATTCCCTTTCTGAACTCCCTGTATATTCTGAATTTGGAAGAAATGTTTCAAGTAATCAAGATTTTTAATAACAGTGATATTGTCTCAAAAGAGATTTTTCTTTTTTTTAAACTGTGAGGTTTTATAAAGCCTATGCATGTACTTCAGCATCYAAGACTCAGTCTGAATTCAGCACAGATGATGCAATACAACTACTGAGTGCAGCAGCATATCCTGTGCAACCCCTACCCCAGAGAACTTTGGACAGTACTGTATAAGCCACCATGGAAGATTATTTATCTCCAGTGTTTTAAATTATAGCAACTTTGTAGAGGTTACTTAGATTTTTTTGTTCCCTTTTAGAAGGTGTTGTGTAATTCAGGTTGTAATTCTGATTGGTCATTGGATGAGAGAGATATTTATTTTGAAAAGTTTACAGAGCTGTAAGTGACAAAATGCAAAGGCAGAGAGCATCTACTCTTTGTTTACTTGCAATAAAGTCCTTGCACTCTAATGTCCTCTGACATTAGAGGTGGTTAAAGATAAATACATGCAATCTTACACGATCTATGCATCTAGAACAAAATAAGAATTAGATTTCTTTAATGATCAAATATATGAAGGACAAGTTTTTTTCCTATAGAAACCTATGGAACAGATTTTCTTACTGCTCTGATTACAATTTTAGCTTTGTGAGAAGATTTATTGTTGGAGAATGGAGGTACCTGAACTGTGGGAACTTGGAAGACAATATGGCAGTCATTAAAAAAAAAAAGGGAAAATAAAGACTGATTAGAAAAAATACAAGCTTGTGCCTACTTATGGGGTGTAAAATCCCAAGAGTTTATGGCCTTTAGAAAAATCAAAGTAATTCTGGATAAACAAATTCCCAGAATAATCTTCTTCTACAATATAAATACTTCTCTATGAAATGCTAGAAGGGCATAGAACAAAATAATGGCTTTCAGACAGTATTAGTTCAGCATACACTGACATAAAAATGCCAAGTAAAATCAAAAATTGCTCCTGGACTGATATCTCAGGGCAGGTAGGAAAGGCCAGGGCATTACAGATGGAGCTAGCATTGTGTTTAGGGATAAGAATCCAGTCACAGGTCACATCTGGCTTGTTCTTGTGACACACTGGTTTCATTAGTTGAATTTCCAGCTAGCCCAACTAGAAGCTCTGCCTTCAYCTGTGCAGTTCTGGTTATTAAATAAAATCTTACTTAATGAATATGGCCTCAATATAGGCCCAATAGTTTGCACACCTCGACTACAGTGAACTCAGGGAAAATGTTACAACATTGTCCATGTCCCACTGTATGGTCTCATATGAGGAGAACTTGTAATTTGGTATGCTGTGTTTGGTTATTAATTTTTTTTTTTGTCCAATCTTTGAGAAGAGACACATAGAAGAACCATTTACAGCTTTTTTCTAGCATAAAACTTTTACTTARCTTCCTGACACAGACTGACTCAGGTCAGACCTAAAGTTCATGCAGTCATTGGTCTCTCATTTTACCACAGCCTATGTCATTCAGCAAGGCATATCACAGCTTAATCACAGCTTGTACAGTGGACATCTACTCTTGTTCCTCTCTGAAGTTTCTGTATTAAACAGGGGAAGTCAGTAGTTTTGAACTGGAATAAATATTATGCTTTGGAATATAGAAAGTGCTATCACAAAATCAGAAAATACATCACATACTTTGCCAGGGTGTGGAGTCTCTTGGGATCCTTCCTTTGGCAGTGAAAAGATAACAAGCAACAAGCAAATTATTGACCAAAGAAAGGAAAGAATTAGGTAGAATATAACATTTCCAAGAAAATATTAACAACAAAACTATGTAAGCTTCAATAGCTGTATTATCCAATTGTTATATAACTCACTACTTGAAATAATAGTACAGTCCTATAAATAGTTATAAGTCTTGAATTGCATATCATTATTTAGGTGAAATGGGAAAGAATTGTGACTCAGGATGGGGAAGAAGTCCTGGAATGAAAATAACAGAAAGTTAGAATAAACTGGAGTATGGTACATGAGGAAAATAAAATACATTCTGCACTAGGCTAAAAGCATTC
Source organism: Sporophila hypoxantha (assembly GCA_002167245.1). Classification (NCBI taxonomy): domain Eukaryota; kingdom Metazoa; phylum Chordata; class Aves; order Passeriformes; family Thraupidae; genus Sporophila; species Sporophila hypoxantha. Next base: position 1,989,866 of record NDFG01001453.1, read on the forward strand.
CTAGACTGAAAATAAATAGGAAAGTGAAGGTGACYAATGAAATCCAAGGGTGAAAAAGGGAAAAAGAAAGAGAAAAGGGTTAGGGTTATAGTGAGGATTAGAGTTAGAGTATGTCTTAGGGTTAAAGTATGTCTTTAATGAATAAATGGTGTGGAAAACAAAGCAGTGATAACTCGCATTTTTGGAAAAATTGAAACTTTTCATCCAGCATCTTTAGAGCCTGTCTAGAGAGATTTCAGGCTGTCCTCTATAGGTATGGAAAGAAGATACATATTATCATTTTCATAAGGAGTTATAATAGTTAACTTCTAGTTTAAACATTTTCTTTTTTTTAATTTGGAATAAAATGGTACCTAAATTAGAATGCATTTAAAACACTCTCATCTGTGAGASAGACCTTTGCTTTACCTGAAACCAGAGAAATCCACTGATCTCTGTKTTGCATCTCCAGTTAGGCAAATCTGAGCAATTTGCAGAGGTATTAAMTAGAGACAAACTGTGGTTAATAGAGAAATTAGTGGCAGGAAGACTGCTAGAGTAGATTTTAGTGTGTAAGTCTGGAAAAAAAAAATTCTACACAAGAATAAGATTGCAAAGTTATATTCCAAATAAAARTTAACAAACCCTATTTAGACATTCTTTTTTCTGCATGAGACATGAGACTCAAAGACATTCTCTAAGGCAAGCAAATACTGTAACCCAAAATGTTAAAGTCTGAAAATACTGCTCAAAAATATGAACTACATGAAATAACWGTGAGCTGTGAATTCTCCAATTCTCTAATGAAAGCAATAAGATAATCTAATTCTATTTCYATGGCGCGGATCCATTGTGCATTAATCAGAAGCCTAGTATGTAAAAACAGGCCCTGTGAGACCACTAATCAGAAAAAGCAGGACTTGATGAAAAAAGGAGTTTCTTGTACCTTATAAAATKATTTGCCTGTGCAAGATATATGTTTTTCTTTGAATAATCAGAACAGCAAAGTGGGTTCCATCCAGGGTAGAAAAGCCTAGTTTATTGAAAAATTTGTTTTGGACTCAGATATTCCCAAGGGCACTGTGTGAAAAACTTTGTCCTTAAATTTTTGGTGTTGACTAGAAGAAAAAAACAAGTTTTTGTTTAGTTCAACCCARGGAGAATTTTTTTTTCTGGATTGATTTTTTTTTCTGCCTTCACATTTTTGAAAAACACATGAAGGATTTTTTMTCATCCTAGTCTTTTCTTATCTCTGTGATCTACAAAACAAACATTAATTACATTACTTCTAATGTACTCTGAACATATTAAAATGTAACCTAAGGTGGCTTGTTTTTAATGAATGCTTTCTAGCTATRGTAATTATTCTCATCAACCTTCTAGTAAGAAGGGCTTGGTTTGTTTTCAGAGCTAGCAAGTCTCTCTTTACCTTCAGAGCTGCCTTCAAGTACGTGAAGGAGTTCCCTTAGAATCTGGATACCTGCCTGCAGAGAGAAAGCAATTTTACAGGTAAGATGAGGAGGTCTTAAGCTCTGTTCTCCAGTTAGGAATTCCTARTGTCTGCCTGGGCAGATTGTTTCAGCAGCATGTGCTTCATCGAGGTCTCAGCTGACTGAAGAGGCTGTTGCTYCTGGTCATAAAAACAAGTAGTGTCGTTTTCTCTTTGCGATGAATTCTTTCATCCAATCATATTCCTGTATGCAAATATACCATGGCTGCTTCAGATAAAAAGCACAAATAAGGCCAAGAGCTCAGTCCGGGCAAAAATCACTGTGCTCCCTTTATACCTTATTTCACCTGTGTTTCAGGAACATCCTCAAACTTCTCAACTGCAATCATGAAGAAACAAGGTTCAGACGACAATCCTGCTCCAGTTATGCCAGCGCTGCCAGAACCATTAAAAGATCTGAAAATTAAGTACACCAAGGTTAGTAGCACTTACTTTTCCTAATCTTTCTTATAAATTCACTTCACASAGTAGGATGTGCTCATTTTAACCTAATATGAACTATGGAAGACACTGKAAGTCAGTGCTTAAAATGTTTATTCTGGCTGAATTCTGATTTTACACATATTAGCAAGTGATGTTCAGTGATCCTTTTAACCTAATTTAAAGCACCTCTATGTGCATGCATGATAGAGTTGTTCCACATTCCASTTGGTATGGGTGTTGTTTTTCCCCTGAAACAAATTTTCATCAGTGATAAGTTTACTAGAAAGTATAAATGGAACAAAGAAGGAAATGTTTCTACTATATTATTTTTCAAAATAGTGAATAAAAACAGCAAATTAAAATGYTAGCATATTGCATTGTGTTATAAGCAGTTTCAAATAATTATACCAGATAAACTTACATGGAAAGGGATGTGTGAAAACARAACTGAAATAATATTAATTCTGGTCAGATATTTACATTCGAGAAAATGAATCTCGTTTTGAATTTGTTTTTCAGGTAAAAMAGTAGCTAATAAACTAGATATAGTCTACCAATCTAACTATGTAATATTACCATAAACTCCTTGAAACAGAAAATTCTTTCCATATAGAGCTAGAAATATACAGATAAAAAAGGTCTGAATCCAAACCTGTGTTCCCAGCTTTAAAAGACTCTGCTGGTTTTATACCATAATATTGTATCACAGCACACAGATATCTGCTAGAACTTTGGAAAAGTGTTGACAGAAACTTTGCCCTCTGAAACATTCAGGTTTGAACTGATCAGAAAGGACCTCTTAACTCTGGAGATTCTTGGTTACTGTTCTTTTATTTGTCTTGATAACATTGCAAGGGAAATAATTTTATTTTCTAGAACCACTGTTTAATTTCTTTTCCTAAAGTAGGTATTCATCTAAATTAGTTCTTTTAAATTCCATGCTTTTCTTTTTTTCTAATGGAAAAAGCTTAACCATATTCCACTACATGTCTTTCTTGAATAAATCACATGGGATCTTACTTTGTAAATATTTAACAGGAAAGATATGTAGTTCTGCCATGCAGTAGCCTGCTACTGCTCTTCCTGTCTCAAAAAAAAATTCTWGTACTCTTTGATTTTTTAGTTTTCTAAAGGAAAACAACTAATATACAAAAAACACCAAGTGATGTAACTGAATATGCAAAACACAAATTCCTGTAAATATTTCCATCCTTTTTAAATATTTAATTATTAAGAATCTATTCTGTTAGTACAAAAAACCAACCAAAAGACAACCAGCATTGTTGAAAAGTCTAGTTTGTAGTGTGCAATCAAGGAGAGTGTCACATAATAAATATTTATTTTGCCTTGACAATAGGTACCATTTCCTTAAAAGCTGCATACAAATTCTAACTGTGTAGAAAAGCAATGCCCTTGTTTACAAAATCTAGCACACATCTGTGGTGGCTTGATTTTTGCAATGCTTTTCTCCTCTCTTCAGATATCACATAGGATGGTCTGAAAGCCCCAGCAGTGTACTGAGGGATAGGGAGTTGGGAAAACAGAAATGTCACCCCATTGACAACACTCATCCCCCAATTTAATAAGGCCTTTGCACTCTTGTGTACCCATCCCATTYCTCTCCTGTCCCATACAAGTTGGAACGTGGGTTGTGGGTGACTGGTAACACTGGAAGGATCAAGATGAGGGAAGCACTAATTACTGCTGATGTATTAACCTTTCTGTCTAAATCAGCTAGAGCCAGATCCTTCATCGTCGTAACCTCCAAATTATCTTTCTCTACCATTGCAACAGTGATCACAAAGGGATCTGAAGAGAGATCTGCAGGAGATGTTCCAAGGACTCTCTTTATTTAACAGTCTCTCTATTTTATTTTCTGTGTTTGGGATCATTTATGGCTTTTCACAAGGTTCATTAACTAAATGATCTATAGATTGGTATAGATATATTTCAGGGTAAGCCTTTTACATTTGGTATAACAGTTAACACTCTTCATGAAATTTGGCTTTCAGACATCAAATTGAATGTATTTTAAACACTGAAATTGGCTTGGATTTTGAACCATAAAATAATCTTGAGTTGGTTTCATATATGAACCTCCTTTAAAGATATTTCCATTACTCCAGTGTGTTTYGGTAGCTAGCTAAAAACATGTTAGTAAATATTTTACTTAGTCAACACTGAGGAATTAGACAATGATTACTTGACAAATGCTTTCTGTCATGATGCTTTCACATACACTAAASCCTGTAGTACTCCTTTAATCAGAGAAACTGAGATTAGTTAATTATTAGGTTGTCAAATTGCATGAGGGGAAGAAAAGGGCTGAACATTCTCTTGCTCAGCCACATGTGGAATATAAGGAAGTGTGGAAGGGTAAGACACTCTGAGTAAAGAAAAATTATAGCTGAACATTAAAATGCTGCAGCCACTAACTTCAAAAACAAAGGTCATGCATAAAAGCTCAAAAATGTAATTGGAATATCTGGGGAAAATGAACTAGAAAGTTTCTATAGAAACTTACTCTATTTAAGATCAGCTCAGTTTGTGGACACAGAYTCACTAAGTGGAAAATCAAAAAGTTACATAWTATTTAAYAGAAAGAGTATGTTCTCTGATTATWAGTCCATTGCAGCAGTAAAATGTAATTCCTGCATAAATAATAGCATATTGCAAGAGAGAGAAAAAAAGTAAGATGGAATATTAGCCAAATACAAAATTTTCTTATAAGGAAAAACTTGAGGGGGAGAAAAAAAAGAGATTTCACACCAGTATCTATATTGACATGTTTCTTTAAAGCTTAAATTTTCATTCTTTGGTAGAACCTTAAAAAATGCCACATATTTTAATTTTATTGCTCAAAGAATACAGTGGGATTTCCTAATAAAATTTTAGACTAGTAAATTAGAACTTCTAGCACTTGAAATGAGCCTTGTCTTGGGCTACAAAACTTTAAAGCTTAGATGTATCTATAAAATTTACTACCAAGTAAATTTTTCTTGAGTTATTGTACTCAAGAATGCCTGAATGGCTGTCACAGTCTATATAAGCAGGAGTGAGCAGGTACAACAGTTACTCAGCACCGTGCACCACCTCCCACGAGTGATGCTGGGCTGCCTGCAGCACGTGTCCAGCCTTGGCCCTGGTGTCTCCTCATTGTTCCTGGCCTGTRAAATCGTGCTCTTTGTGAAATGCCCTGCTTCACAGCCCACGCAAGAAAGCTTGAGACAATCAGATGAGCAAGGGCTCAAATCTGGTGATTACTTTTATTTCTGTAAAACAGGAAACTGGGCTCATTTGAAGAGGATTGTCAAGAAAAATTTTATTATATCTAGGGGCAGATTTAAGGTGGGAAGAAGCTTTGCTTTTTCTTATACTGTAAGTTTGGAAAAGTTTCTGATATCTAAACAGAAGATAGCTTAGACCTTTATTTCCACATTTAAAAAGCTATCCTTAACAGCTAMGTTAGGGAAGGTCACTTTTTAGTTAGTTCCATTACCTTTCTTGACTACATCTCTGTATATATTATAATGTAAATCAAAATTAGTGAATTATATAGAAATTCCTGCCTAACAAACAGTGAGTTTATAGAAAGATGCTGAATATGCAACAGCAGAAATTTTCTTTCAAATCTGTACTTCTAAGTTATTTTGCAGAGGCACTGAAGCCTGAAACACTGTACAGACCGCATAGCAAAAAGTTATGATTCATAACATTCATAAAACATTCATAAAAAGTTATGATTCATAACATTCATGATGACACCTAATGTGAAGACCCTAAAATTTCTTTCAGCAGAGCTATGGTGTTGTTTGTCAGAAGCAAARCTGTACAGAATAAAATGCTTTCTTCGTTCATGCAGCTCAGACACAAATATGGCACTTTCCATCTAGCAGATACYTCAAAATKAATTCAAAATTCTTTCAAAGTATTYCAGAACTGAAGGAAAAGAAAACACTGAGATGGCAAAAAAAAAAAAAAACGTCAAAGTTCAGGTCTTGTGTCTCCATTCTCTCTATTCTCTGCTCAGGTCATCTGAGTGACAAAAGCAACTGTGTAAACAAGGACAGAAATACTGTAGCCTTGCAGGTAACTTCAACCAAATGGATGGTATTAGATCATTTGAACTGAAATCAACAATTTCAGAAATTATTGCCCTATGACATCCAGGAATAAGGACATCAGAGGGTTTTTGACTGACGCTGCCTGTGCTTTATTTAAAATATGAAGCTCCAACCGTGTAGTTTCATCTGCTGGAAATCTGTATTTCCACTTCTACTGCAAAGAAATCTGAACAGTCATTTACTCTTTGGGTTGTTGAAACAGTAATTTAAAAAATCTTCTCTCCTAAAATTCCAGTGAACAGTTACAAAACATCTGTATCAATATTCCTAAATCTTTGCAAAATRAATTTGTAGCCCTGGTGGGCCGTAGACAGTCACCACAGGCAGCTCAGTGCACAGCCCTTGCCACAGAGGGGTAGGTCCTTTGCATTTGTGTCTGAGGAGCTGTCAGTGGAGTTCTGACTCACTGACAAAACACTCCAACCTATTGCAAGGTGATCTCAAGCATTGTTTTCCTCAGCAGGTCAAGGTTGTTGCTAGAGGCTGCTGTTAGCAGGTATTTAGGTGTTGCCTGGGTTTAGAGATCCACATCCTGTTTGCAGAAAATACTCCACAGCATTTTATGAGCATGGCTGCATGAGTACAGCTGCCTGAAAYGTGTTAATGCAGCTTACGTGAGAGTTTTGATTTTTTTCCTTTCYCATCTTTCTTACCCCTATTTTGCAAGGCCACTATCTAGCTTATGAAAGACATACAGGTAGCTTGATTTATACAACTCTGATACAATTGTGTGTGTGTCTTTGTGTGTGTATATATATATATATATTTATAATATAATATAATGAAGTTATATTTTAAACAGGAATGGTATTAGAAACATTAATAAGAAATACATTCTAAACTAATATTATGAGTGATATTGATTGGTGCAATAAATGTAGTATTCAAACAAGCACTTTAAATTTCCAAAAATGGTATGTTTTTCTATTATTCCTTTCACAGACAGATATGAATTTGGCATACTGTAACATCATAGCAGTGTTATGTTAATATTTACCTTTTACTTTGTCTCTTTTCTTGGCAATGGCTTTTGTCATATTAACCATTTAACTGCTGTCTTTGTCCTTTTACCACATTGGAATTTTGTGTGGGTAATCTTTTAACTTGCTTCATCACMTATCAGAAATTTCTATGGACTTAGATATTTATTTCAGACAGCTTTTGTTAAATCAGGAGTTTTCTGGTCRGTCCTGATGGTCGGAGGTGGCAATGACACTATATAAGTTGCCCACATAATAACAAGCAGAAAAATACAGAACTGTACTAATACAATACAGGAATATATTAATATATTAAAAGATTATTGCCATATCTGTGCATGGATAGTAATTATATCAATATTGATGATAAAATAATATTAATAAAATATTAATAAACTATTTACCAAGTATTAATAACTACTCRGCCAGTTTTAATATTGTGCAGAAAATTTATTCTCTGAAATCTGTGACATATTTATGACATGGTTGTGTTGGGAGGATTTTTTCCTCAAGTTTCTGTGACAAAAAGCATTTATCCTGCAGTTCTGGCATCTTGATACTGTCTTGCCATGTCTGGAGTCAACCATCATCTACTTTGCCTRCACCAAAGTGTTTTCTGGTTTTCTGTTTCAAAGTTCCTGTTACTCTAAGCAGCAGCACTGGGTTCTTTGTCCTAATGGAGAGTGCTAGCTGATCTCACTGCTAGACTCCTGGGCTAGCTGTGGGTCATGGTGCCTTGACTCTACAGAAAATCACAGTTTGAGCTCAAAACACCCAGTACAGTGAGTCAGAGCCTGGCGTGTCCTTGCAGGTGAGTACAATTAAGATCTCACACACGTGCCTAGAATGCAATGGCACTGGGAGCCACTGAGAAGGGAGTGCACTGGCCCACCAGCATCAGGAGGGTGGGCTCAAGGTATGGTAGCASAGCTTAGCATGGCACACCTGTTTCAGCACAGACCTGAACCCAGAGATCACAGAGGGTCAGGCAGAGAAGGACAGGTGCTGTTTGTTAMCTTTGGACTGTATACTGTGTCATGCCCACTCCAAGTGTACAAGGCACTTATTAGCAACTTATTCTCCTCTTTTCAACAGCTGTGCATTTATTGGGTCTTTTCAATGACAATTTCCTTTCTGCTTCAAGGTTAACCTACAGTTAAAAAAGAAATTAAACCACTTTGATCATTTTACCAACAGTGCCCCAGAGATGGCACAGTCTAGAGTAGTATAGATCTGGTGCACCCACAGGTAAGACCCAGGCTCTGTTTTGCATTTGTGAACAGAGRTAAGTACATCAAATTTCAGCCAGAGGTCCTTTTGTATGTCCTAAGCACACAGAACCATCTGGGTGCAATTCTGTGCAATGTGCTCTAATATCACCCTAYTTGAGCAGGGAGATTGGACCATATGACCCCACTGCAGTTCCTTCCAGCTTTATCCATTCCATGATTCTTTAACTCCTTTGATTTACTATGACAGAGGTTTTTTTTCAGTCTCAACTTCAATTTCAAAAAGCCCTGCTATTGCTTTTGCTTGTTTGGCGGTATGGATTGGTTTAGTTTTTGTTGGGGTTTTCCTTTTTTTGGCAGGTGAGACTGAAGATAAGTCAAAGAAAAGCTAATTAAAACTGTGATCTGCAAGATATTCTTAATTCAATACACTACACTTACTAAATCCAAGGACTGGTTTACTTCTGTCAGGCCATGTAACAGAAAGGGCCGGCATTGTTACCAACCCTGTGAGCATGGAACTCAGGTAGTTTTCCATAGGTCATTTAGGGCTGAACCTCCCTTCTACTTCAGAGACAGGAAGGACCACTTTACAACAGCATATTTTTATTACATGAAACAAAATAAGAGTGCAATGAAGAGAAAGTTTTCCTCTGCAAAGGAAGTGAATTTTAAAAAACTTGTCGTGGTTAAGTGTGTATGTGATTACTCATCTCTTCAGAATAATGTAAWAACAGCTGTCCAGTTTTATTTCAGACATCTCTCAATCTGGCAGCTCTCAGCTGTGAAAGGTAGGTTTATTCACTAAAACATACAACAGACAACAGCTATATATTTGTTACTAATATTGTTGCACTCTTTCTTCTCCTGCAGATATTTATAAACAATGAATGGCATGATTCAGTCAGTGGTAAAAAATTTGCAGTCTTTAACCCTGCAACTGAAGAGAAAATCTGTGAGGTTGAAGAGGGTGACAAGGTAGGGTTTTCTTTCTTGCCYTTAACTGTAATTTTAATTTCAGTGCATCTTAAAAGTAGGAAGGCAAGCAGCCATCTGTGTAATGTAAAAGCACCTCAGATGGACCTACTTCATCCTGTATACCTTTTTTCACAAACTCTTTTTTAATAAACCATAATATTTTTTGTAAAGAGATGCCGAAAAACTGCTTTATGTTAGGCTCATATGAGAAAAGTTCTGAAAAAATATTTTTTACTGATTTGTTTTACTAATATTATTGTTTCTTTTTCTTATCTGTGGTCATTGACATCTAAAAMTTTAGGTGGGATTTTATTTTATTTTTCTGTTATGTTTTCTTCATTACAAATTAATATAATCTTGTTAATGACATATTTATATAAGGATTTTCCTTATAGAAAATATAAAAAGGACAAATACCTACCATTTCCCACAAATTCTGTGATGATCACTACCACGAGTATTTTTAGCTATATGTAGTCTCAGTACTGTCCCCTACAAATATTTTGTTTTGTGAARAACATATTGGAACATAGTTCTAAAAATTACTTTCACGCTGAAGGTAGCCTATCAAATAGTCACTTATTCCACAAAACAGACCTCCTTAAAGCATGTTGAACCAATGAAGCAGATGGCTAAAAATATTGTTCAAAACTGCAAAGAAACATTTTTTTTTTTTATTTTTATGAGATTCTGTAGGGGAAAGTTTCAGATAGATGCAATCAAAGATATAATGAAAACCTAAGCCTTAATCCCTGTATTTTTGTTACATTATGTGTTTTTCTTATGAACAGGATTTGCCTAGTGCTACTATATAGTTTAAATGTAAGGAAGGTGGTAGTTTTTTTTTTTAATAGGATAGACAATGTGCTTAACAGTATTAAAAGTACTGACGGAATAAAGGGTTTTTAATATATTCTGAGAAGTAAAATACAATAAATGAAGGTTTTATTTCCACTTTATGAGATGACTGTACCTGGAAATAAAGCTGGTTTTATAATTACTGGTTTGGTTCTTGCACATAYATATTTAATTTTCTACAGTTCCACTTCAAAGTTAATCTTGCATCCAAAAGTGAAATTTTTTTCCCATTTCTCACAAAATGATGTATTCATTTTAGTCAAGAAATATACATCTCTAGAATGTTGTGCATAAGAAGCATTTTTTAAGCTTAGCATCAAAATGCTAAACACRTTTTAACTTATGTAAAACTTGAAAGTTTGTCTGTGTTATAARTTCACCGAAAATTATTGCCAATATAATAAGCACATGCTTTTTTCAGAATCTTTTAAYTTACTGTATAGAAATTCACACTGAAATAAAATTCTCTTTTGAGAAATACACTCAGAATCATCTTCTCATTACATCTTTCTCACTCTGGTCTGCAATCTTATATAATAATCTTTGTCTCTAATGTTGTCTAGTACTTGAGCATTAGTAACCACAAATTAGCAAAGTCATAATAACATCACATATAAACATTTTCCTAGAGAAACATGACTGAGAAAGTCTGACTTTTAATTATTTCACCTGGAACGAAATAGTTTTAAAAAATCCAAACACCTGAAGTTTTTCGAAGGTTTTTCTTTTCTTTAATACCACTATAAGTAGTGCTGAGACACTGATAATTTATCATCCCTAAATTAAATTTGATTACTCATAACCTGCAACTGTTCAGTTATCATTCAAGATTTTTGTAGCTTTCTTTCCTTACAAACTCTCTAACAATTCATTAAATAAAAGAGATAATACTATTCAAAACACAGGTTTGCTTTCTCTTCAGTAATTTTGCAAACTAATGTGTAATGACAACTGCTATTAACTAAATTGCCTAGTGAATTGTGCAGATCTAGTAAATTACACAGCGATTTTGAACCTAATATGCAAGAGGCTAGACTTCAGATAATGAGCCAAGAGATTTTAGGAATTTAATTTGTGCATACAATAGGGTTGACAAAGGGCTGTCCACTGCCTTGCAGTGGTATTTTAAAAAACAAGAGGAGATTACAAAGAACAGACATATTTGTGGGTGGGAACTGTTTTCTTCCAGTTTGATGGCTCTTTCAAGCTACATTCCTAATCCTAAAGGCCCCTAGTAATAATAAAGCAGCTCACCTAATAGTCAGCATATGTAAACTAAATGTACTTCTGTATAAAATCTAGACTGGCTCAGAAAGGAGTTTTCATACTCATAGTGTAGATTTATGTAATGAAATTAAATTTCATACAGTTTAAGAACAATCTTTTTTTATTCMTTTTCATTCACAGCCCTCTATTATTCTCATATTATTTTTCTCGGTTTTTATTATTTCTGCACTTCTAGTAGAAAGAACACCAGACAATGTAGCTTTAATTTATGTCATTATTGTTCATACGATATTTTTTCCCCTTCTCCTTTTCCAGTTAAGTCCAAGCCACCACCCTTGAATCCTATTGCAATGATATAGAAAATATATGATAGTGGTCACAGATAGTGATAAGGTGATTGACAACATACTGACAGATTCTGAAGAAAATCAGTTCGTAATTTGGTATATTTTAGGTACCTGGTGTCAGTATCTGATACTGACTGGTCAGTATCACTCTATAGTAATAGCTATGCTATTCATATAGTTCCTTCCTATCTTTTCCAAAATTTCCTGGAAAAGCTTTTGGAASTTCTGTGGCCTTCTGCCTCACAGGTCTGTGCTGGGCTTTCCACTAACACACCCTGTTCACAGCTTCTTAAAATTGTTGATGACTACTAATATCAGTTAAAGATTCAAGATCTAGTTCATGTTTTAAACRATTGACTATAGTGTTGACTTAGTCGAGTTTACTAACTTAGTAGACCTTGATAATTATTCCCCTGGAGGAGATATTAGCAAACAGCAGGACAAAAAAATGTTTGAAAGATATCCTTCAAACATTGCATGCAAATTTCTCTGGGAGATGTAGCATATATAGTAACTCCTTTTTATTCTTTTTTTCCTCAAAATTTTTTGTTTCTGACAAAAAATCTATATTAAACCTCCTTTCTATGTCACCAATTTTCATCGGTAAATTTTACAAGAATATTTAAATACAGAAAAATTMCAAATACTAAAAGCCTTTTTTCAAGAAATTGTAATTGTTTTTCCTTAAATCCTGGAATACCCTTTGCACAGATTAGTTTCATTGTAGATTTTTCTTCTATAGTGGAAACCAAATTATAAATATCAAAATATGCTAAAAACAAATGAGTGGACCAACAAATTAGCTGGTATATGCAAAGACAGTGCTTAGACTTCAAAATACATAGGCATAGCTTTTTAAAAATGCCTTATTTTTAATTTTTAAAGTAATTTTATGCATAAATATTTCTTAAAATTTTCAAAAATAAATTTATTGATTTGTCTTCCTTAATAATAAATTTTTGTTCATTTTATGAAACAACCTAAKGAACAGGCTTTTCTAACCTGGTCTTCATTGCCCTGTAAGATACTTTCAGATGAGGAGTAATTAAGCATTTGCCTTACAGAYTCAGACATTTTTTTTCCTCAATGAAAGATATTAAATTATATCATTAATGCAAGTGCTTGATGTATAGGAAGGGCTTAAAAATCTAAATTTTAAAAATAGAGTTCTTTTATATATTTTTATTTTGGAAATTTGAGAACCCATCTGTTTCTCATAGAATTTTACATTCCTGAAATAGCAACAGAAGTGTTTGAAAGAAAATAGCYCATGTATTTAACATTACTGGTACTAATTTTTATTAGATTGGGCTTTTTTTCTCTTACTTCAAGTTTATGTCGAACTTGTGCTAAACTTTACACACTGAACAGCAAAAAAAGGCTTATGAGAGAACCAGTTATTGATCAGATAAGTGTTTTTGTTTTCCTCACAGGCAGATGTAGACAAGGCAGTGAAAGCAGCTAGAAAGGCTTTTGAGCTCGGGTCAACCTGGCGCACAATGGATGCTTCAGAGCGAGGAAGGCTCTTGAATAAACTAGCTGACTTGGTCGAAAGAGATCGSCTCATTCTAGCTGTGAGTATGATATGTGAACAAAAGGACAAGGAGAAAAGTCCTGATTTTTACAGAGAGATRCTAGAGAGTTTAACATGCCTACTGTTTGGAAAGCTAGGCTGTCTCACTAGTTGCTTTTTTTCTCAGTAGCAAATGGACCTCTCTAAGCTGGCCTGCACTCTGGTCTAGTAACACCCCATATCCACAAAGTACTTGAGTATTTGATTAGCTTTAAAGTGAAACTTAAACTGCCTTAACTTAAACCACAGTAATTTGAATCACTGATTCTTAAGAGCACACTAACATTGATCCCGTGGTTAATGCTTGTCTAAACCAAAGTCTGAATCAAGGCCTAAACTCAAATCAAAGCCTGAATCAAGGGCTAAACTCAAAGCCTGGCTCCATGCTTATAGATGATACAAGTCAGAACTGGGAAAATTTTAATTTCATGAGTCTCTATTTTCTTATCACTGGTCCTTCATTAACTCCAGCTTGCAACTAGCAGTGAATGATAAAGCTTAAGGAGAACCAAAGGCAACAATGGATTATTTTAAAAAGAGCAATAGCATGAGTGCTGGGGAATGATGCCTTCCCCTTACAAACCACTGTGTACTGGCTATTTTACCACACTTAACAGAAGACACAACTTGTAATGTTCTCACAACTTGTAATGTTCTCACCTACAGATTGCACTAAGGCAAGAAATAACATATAAAATTGAAATACATCACCAATTTGAAAAAGGCTAGTATCCTCTCCTCCTTGCTTTAAACTCCATTTATGATATTATTATTAAGGTGACTTCTCTGCAATTTCAAGCACATTCTGGATTAAAACTCAGGAGGGATAATTGTGCTGAAGATGAATCCTGGTTTTCTGTAAACAGCATAAAAATTTAGACAAGGAGGAGTATCCAACATTTAGGATGATCACTCAGACTGATCTAGTTTGAAATATTTAGCCATTAGCCACAAAACACACTGTTCATAAAATTTAAACCTTCAGATATGTAAAAGCAGCAAAGAATCTGTTGCCCATTATATAATAGAGTTTCTCAGGAGAAACCTTGTGTGGGTGGAACTTACGTCCTTAAAATGCTATATTTGTGTTGAGAGAGACAAATTTTAAAGAGAGCTGTATTCTCAATAGAGCACTATGCCCTCTTGTCCATTAAATAATTGGATGAGCTGGCATTTCTTTCTTCATTGTACAGTCTAAGGCATTACAAATGCAAAGAAGATACAGTCTTTTTCCCATAGGAAAGATGGAACATTGAATTAGGTTTTGTTTCCRTTTGCCATTTTCATAATATAAAAGAACTATTTTTCTCTGGGGCCCCTCCYAAGTCTCTATTTTACTGACTTTATTTATATTTCCTACAACCTAATCAACTTGTTAATTATTTCCCTTTACAGAAAAGGTATATATGAGTAAAGTGCTTTCCAGATTTTCATGAAGCAAGATATTCTCCACACAGTTTATCCTACCTGCAAAACTAGTACTGTAGAGTAACACATACTCTACAGATGTCCAAAGCTCATTGCAAAGTCATTTTCCTGTGTTCATGCATTTGACCAGGATGAAAATTATTCCATTTCAGTGCTTTATTTGTTGATAAGATGCTTCAGAGGCTCAGCAGACCTATAGATAGCCAACTGAAAGAGTAAGTCAAAGCAAGATACTGGAAGAGCCACTGAGAACTGTGTTACTTAGAATTCAATCTTTTGTGATGTTGAAGAGATGTAGAGATTTCATAAGTTTGAGGCCAGGGAAGAATTTTCTCCCATGTCCAAACAGAATGAAAACAGTGCCACATATATTGCCTGGAATGGCAAGGGCATATCTCATTTCATCAGTTCCTTGTTGCTAAGAGCCATCAAGCATTGCTGTCTTCTCTGTTTGTTCTGTTCTCTCCCCAAGTATCTGAAATGTGTCCAGTTAACTAAAAATGTGGACTTCACAGGGGAGTTGTTGGTGAAAAACYGTTCTTGAAGGATCAGTCTTTTGATTTGACCAGAAATTATAAAGAATGCCAACCTGATTACATCTTGAAATTATAGTTTAGATCTTAAAACTATAGTTTGGGCTCTTCCTGCTGAACAGGTTTGTCCATAGAGTTGAAGGTCTTCAATCTCTCTGTTTTGGAAAGCTTGAGAAAAAAATTCTTGAAGTGTCAAAAATATGTTGACACTATTTAAGAACCTTTCATGATCTTTATGTCCCAATAATAAGGGGCATGGAAATTAATCCAAACCACATTCCTTAGATTTGGCTGGAAAGCAGCCCTATTTAGAAACTCTCTTCTRTATAAGTATTTATTTTTCATAAGGAATTTTTCTCACTTAAGAATTCTAGATGGCTCAGATCTTTCCTTTGCACACCAAACACTCAAGGTGTATTTAGGGTATTTTTTACAGGACTTGAGCTTGCTGATATTTTATTTGCATCAGTTATTTGCACTGTCTCCTTCCTAATCTCTTGATCTGTGCTTGCAAAATATTTAACATAAAGTAGAACTGTGTAACTGATTCATATGGGTGAGAAGTTTTTTGAGTAAACCTTACCACTGCAAATGCATTGTGATCATGCTATCTGCATAGCTCAATACAAATAAACCATTATGAAAATTTCTCACTTTGAAATTGCTACATTCAGTTTTTTAAAATGTGTTCTTCAGAGGGTAGTAATCTAAATGTTTGTTCTAAAGCTGAAATCCTCAAAGTGAACTTCCAAAAGCTAAATTACAAAGCACAAGCAAAAGAACCATTATCAGTATTTGATATTAATTGTTTAACTGCTGTTTTCTGCAGACAATGGAAACCATTGATGGTGGGAAGCTCTTTTCCACGGCCTATCTAATGGATTTGGGTGCCTGTATCAAAACTTTACGCTACTGTGCAGGCTGGGCTGATAAAATCCATGGGCGTACTGTTCCAGTGGGTGAGTAGTTCTGAGATAACAAAGCTACAGAACTGAGGCCAACACAAGCTATAAATAACTTTTATCTAAAAGTTGTGCAGCACAGAAAATATTTTTGGAAGTTTTTAAGATAGGTTATTAAAGAGTTGTCAYAGTTCTCAGTTTAAACATTTAGTGTAGGTCTTCACATTTACTTCTGTTCTATACACTACTAACAAGTATTGTTTATGAACCAAAAAAATTTAACCTGTGCATACATCTAAGAAATGTGGTAGGCTACTTTTGCATAGCAATTGTAGTTTATACAAGGCTACAGTAGTGAGGCTTGGGTGTCTACATATTTAAGCAAAGATTAGCACAAAGCAGTAATATTTATTTCAGTGATTGGATRATGTCCTAGGAAAAGTACTATGAGATAGGAATGAGGAAACAGCACTTGCTAAAATTTCATTCCATTCCCTTTCCCATTAATCAGCTCTATGAAAACATTGTGTCTCTAGCTACCTCTCTCAGCAAGGCAAAGAAAAGAATGGTAATAAAGAAGGAATTAAGGAAAAGGTAATAAAGAAGGAATTAAGGAAAACTACAGTGATAAATACTTCCAACTTCTTTGCCTCCTGTAGACCTTTATACTAGGTTTAATGGAACACATATTTATGTGAATCAAAGAGAATTTTATATTTAATGGATTTGATTTAAGCTAAGATCTAATATTAAAAAATGTCTGATATGTACCTAGGATTTAAAAGAGAAGTTTTTCAAAGAAAAAAAAAGGTGATAAAAGAAAAAAGAAGTGAGGAATGCTTATTGGTGTGCTGTGCATACCATATTAAGAAGCAGGGTTGTCACTGCAAAAAGACTGGAAAAATCAAACCTTGGAGCTATGAAGCAAGTAGACATTGAATCCAGATGTACTTTATGGCTTTTTGCATAGTTAAGATTTTGAAAATATCATTTACAAATAAAATTGTATCCAGCTAAGTTTGGTACCTTACTTTATCATCCTTGTGATTTAACTGTTTCTGATTTAACTGTTTCTCACAAATGYTTTGTCTGAATGACTAATTTATTTCTTTTTCCCATAGATGGAAACTTTTTTACATTTACTAGACATGAGCCTATTGGGGTGTGTGGCCAAATTATTCCTGTAAGTTGGAACCATTTATGTAAATACAAATGTTCCTTGCTACAGATGGAAATGCATTTGAAATTTTGCCTATGCTAGTGCATTTGTGAAACAYTACTAACCAAAAATTTTCAGGTCCTGAAAGATAGAGACTGTCCTGAGTTCTGCAATTCTGATTTATCAGTGTGTGATGGGTCACCTTGGTCCAACCTTGTCCCTCTCCTCCCAGTACATGGAGAGAAAATAAATCTCAAATAGAAGTTTGACTTATGAAATAATTTGAAAGATGAAATTGTGTTTTGTTGAAAGAATTAGAAACAAATATGTAGGAGAGTGTAATATTTACGGTCTATTATGTTTAAGCCTATAAGCCTATAAACAATAAGCTCTTTAAGACCTAGAATATCTGTTATACTCTGTACAGCATTCAGACAGCTGGATCTTTGTTTATGGCTAAGATTCATTCACCGTGATGGTGGTACAAGGTATAACACAAAGAATGTGTCAGGCAAAGCCCCTGTTTGGCACATCTGAATTCCCAGTTTTGAACTTGCTCTTTTCATCTGAAGTTTCAAAAGGCCTACCTCAGTCTGATCATTCAAAACACTTGAGGAGCTCAAGTTCTAAATTTATTTGTGAAGTCTATGTAGTTTTGGTGGGTGTCTGTGAAAATAAGTATATGCACTAGGCTCTCCTAATCCACCCACCACCTTGCACACAGTAGTTATGAGCAGCCTCACCTGACATGCTTGACAACACAACAGATTCTGAAAAAGTCATTTTGTCTATAAGATCTGCTCAGATATGTGGGTCCTGCTCGTGTTCCGACATCTTTAAGCTGATCTTGAAAATTTGCTGTATCTTTAGACCACCACATTGGTTTGGAGAACATTGCTTGAATATGTTTGTATCCAATCCCTAGGAGAGCTAGGGAAACTGCTGGTTTAGATCCTCTTGTAGGTCAGACACAAGGCATTTCAAGTGAAATGCTCAGTCAAGCTATGATAAAGTTCTAGAAACACTAGATGTGGCCATTTAAAATATAATTATCTCCTGGAAGTACAAGCAGCAGATAGTACAAACACTGACTTCCCTTGTGAAATGCTAAGTATTTCTTAGTCTATCTTCATTTTCCCTCCATTGAAATATGAACCAACAAACTGCAGTTTTCTATATAGACCAAAACTGTGAGGACTGTGTATATGCTGCAAACTACTTTTGATAGCTCACCATTTCCACTTCCTTTTACTTATGCAGTTGTATGTACAACTGCATAAGTTGTATGTACAACTTCAACAATGAATATGCAGAAAACCTTGGAATCCCTCACTTTATATTATTTATGCTCCCATTATTTTGGGGGCTGGGGTGAGTCTGAAAGGAGACAAGGAGAGARAAAAAAGAAGTGTTGCATGTATATTCCTCCTAGCTACTCTAACATAATAGGTAACTCTTAACTGCCTTTTTCCCCATTTCAAAAAGGTATCTGTTGAGCTRAGGCTCATGGCCTCAATGCCACCCAAATGATAGTAAGTATTCTCAAAGGGACAAAGCTGTTTTCCCCTGGTCATGTTGTCCCTCATACTGCAGAACATGGGATCCAAAGCATTCAGCTGCTCTTCAGCCTGCCTGAACTGCTCACAACAGACAGCAGCCAGTGAAACCTCCAGGGGAGAGGGCAGGGGCAGCATTATGTGTTATTACCTTCTTTCCCTTAGAAAGCTGAATTGGTGATGGATGYGACCATTCAAGATAGCAAAACGCCCAATTGCACTACTAATCCAACAACTGCCTGGAATACTTTGTTAAAGGAGTACACTCATTGTCTCTTGAGCTTGTAACTAATACCTTGGATCCCCTGGACTTACACATACACAGAAATCCCCAGTTTGTACTACATGGTTTGCCAATTGTTTTTTTCAAAACATCTTCWTTCTGAAAGGATTTCAACAAAAAGCTCATCCACCCAGCTGAAAATTTGCACTATTATAATAGAAAAAGCTGAGGTATTTTGGTGATGTATTAGAAATAGGATACACGTTCTCATCTGTCTTTCAGTGGAACTTCCCATTGGTTATGTTTATCTGGAAGATTGCCCCTGCCCTTTGTTGTGGAAACACGGTGGTTGTCAAACCAGCAGAACAAACTCCACTYAGTGCCCTTTACATGGGATCCTTAATTAAAGAGGTAAGTCACCAACAACAGGGTTATTTGCCCCTCTCAGAAGTGTAAGAGTACACTGCAGCTGAAATGCCACAAAGGTAATATAAGACAGGCTCATTGCATGCCTAGTCTTGCACTGAGGAACTTAACTTACTGTAAACCAGTGAAGCCAAACCAGGGCAAAAGCATGCATATCTTCCAGCCGAGTAGACACACAAAAAATCCCACAACATCAATTTAGTAAACTCCATTCTTTAGCAAATATTTTTGTATTACAAAAGCACAGTACCTTTCAGAGTCAAAAGCAAACAAGGAGTCAAGTGCAAAGTATTTGGAGGTGGGTGGCAATGACTTTATTAGTACAGTTATCACAGAAAAGAACCTGTTTGTACAGCTTTTTTTTTTTTAACTGAACAAAGTTTTCATCCACCTAAGTTTATTATTAACAGGGAGCTGTAAAATCAAGCTAGTGACTGCTGCCAAACCTGTGAATTCTCTTCACACAGAAACTGTTAGAAGACACTTTGTGCTCCTGAATAAGGGGTGTGCCAGTTTCTTCAGAAAGCTAGTGTCTCCAAAGCTATTATCCTCAGTCCAGCAACCACCCAAAGAGAACAGTTAAACAGTTTAGCTTTCTTCACAATAAAATCAACAAATACAACCTAAGATGTTCAAAGGTTGGCACAGATGTCAATAATCACCAGTGCAGTAACCTTGCAGAGTTTTAATGGAAGTGACTTGGCACATTTTATAATTCTGCTTTAAAACAGTGATTCAGCACAGCCCACTGATTGGTTGTGTGCTAGTATTACACAGAAAAAAAAWTATTATCAGACTGRAGCCATGTCCTGCTCTTATTGCATCACATAGTAAATGCTATTAGATAATACTGGGGAGGAAGAATAGCTTTTAAAAATATGAGAGAAACCTTCTCTATCAATTTTTAACAATAAGTATCCAAAAGTGCATTTCTCTGAAAAAAGTAACTTTACAGGAAAAGTAACTCAATTCTGTTCTGATCTAATGAAATACCTATTGTGATATTCTGATTTYTTGAAAGACAAGCTCAGAAGTGGGAATGTGACAAATATCCAGAATATAAAAAGTACATTGGAGGCCAAATCCCTGCCAGTGGTCCCTTCAATAGCTGCTTTGGACTTGTGAAAATATTTRAAGGTCTAATTTAACTTTCTAGTTCCCAAATGCCCACTTAAAAAAAAAAAAAAWATATATATATATAGTCACTTCTGGTAACCTTCACTATCTTGCTTTATGGCACTCACAAGTCTCCCTTACTAATATATAGAGAAGATCTCCTAAAACAARCATGAAAATTAAATGCTCAAAGGGAGATTTCTCTATGCAACTTAAGTAAGAACGACAATGCTAAGCAAATGGAAAGAACCTCATTGTCTCATCAATTTCAGGGTAAATATTTATCTGGAAAATTAAATGAGCATAACAAGCATTGACAGACTGTATCTGAGGATGAAACTGTAAGGAATAAAAGTTGCTTGAACAAAAGTAACAACCTGGTATCCAAAATGCAGGACATGAGTTTTAGGAGCTCGAACTCACCACCTGAAATTCACCATTTTCCAAAAAAGTATGGAGTTTTAGCAAGTAATTCCAAAATCCTGTTTAGTGCTATAAAGAGACTTATTGAAGTGATAATACAGGATATGAATCTATTTGATATTTTAGTTCTGTGTTCYTCAAGTGTCATTGAGATTGTGCAGCTGCTTCATAAACCAAAAAAATTCYATCTACTCTTCTCACATCCTTGGAGTTTGCCTGACAAGCTGCTGGAAGAAAATAGCTTATTTTGCTGTGAATGGAACATATCTAATACAGGATTTATGGGAAATAATGCATTTGTTTTGAACCATAGGAAAACCTTATTTGCATAAAAAATGTGCAAGATATTGAAACTATGCCTATCTCAGCCTGCTTATTCATGCTTGGTAGCTAATCTGCCTCTTTTTTGCTGTACACTCTCATGTTACCCACTATACTTTCAACCTACATCCAGAGTTCCATCATTTTTCTCAACTTCAKTTCTAGATCATTAATTAAATTCCATCTAGCATGGATATAAATGTGCAGAAGTCAGCAAGCACATATGTTGATCCAAACAGTTCTAATAAAGCAGACGTGAAAGTAAGCAATATTTCTTTATACATCTGAGTGAGAAAATTTTAAAAAATATTTCTTAAAAAATGGCACTGACAAAGAATGAAAGTAATATATTCTTTGGGGGGGAAAAGAAAAAAAAAGAGTTCAGTAACCTAAAAGACGGGTGAAAGAAAGAAGGTGTAAATCATGTGAGAATGAAACCTTGTGGGGCTCTAAGGCTGAGAATAAATATATGGCTAAGAAAAGGTGAACTGAAAAGGGAATACCATGCAACACATGTTCTTATAGTTATAATCCTTTCCCAAATTTACAGGATTTTTTTTCCAATTCAGGCAGGATTTCCACCTGGAGTAGTGAATATTGTGCCAGGCTTCGGACCCACCGCTGGAGCAGCAATTTCTCACCACATGGATATAGATAAAGTAGCTTTCACAGGCTCTACAGAGGTACTATAATCAATGCAAGAAAATATAAGCAGGAAATGTGCCCCTCTGATTCCCAGCAATGATTTAATGTCTAACTTATTCTGTGTAATTATTTTAACTCTCTTCTTTCCTAAGGCTGCTGGTTTATTAAACAAAGTCTGTTTAATGATTTGTTGGTTATTATTAACTTTAAACGTATTTAAACAATGTTTGTATTGCTGGAAAGCACTTTAAACAAAGGCAGTCCATGAGAYACAGTAGATCCTAGTATACCAAGGGTACTTTAAGTCTTTACTCCTTCAAACCAAAACTTTTKCATAACATCCTTTTTTTGAGATATTCTGTTATCTTTGAGTTTAATAACAGCAGGGTGACAGGAAGGTACCTAGGAAATCTCATTCTTCAGWCTGCACACGTTTAGGTGAGGTGACAGATTTTTGGTATTTTATTGATACTTAGTACCATCTGGGTGGTCTGGGTGTTTGAATATGTATCTGTTTAAAAGGAAGGTCACTGTTAATTTTCCCTAACCTTCAGTCTGTGAAGTGCTATAATTGAATATTTCTCATTGCAGGCTATATATAGGATTAAGGTTTAGCTATTTCTTTGATACAGTTCATTATATTGTCTGTCTAAATGCATGCTAATGGAAAAGCTGCTATCTGGCCTCTTAACTTCTTGGATATAGACTCCAAAGATAAATATCATTGCTTCATGTCAGGGATCAGTACACACTGAGTGCAAGAGCTATGTTTACTCTCAGAAACCTTCAGCTCTACAGTAATGGGAAATGAAAACAACCCAAAACCCTGACATCTGAGAAATATCGCACATATGTTACCAGTATACAGTGACAACTACAATTCCCAGTGCCCAGWGATCCTCCAAAGGCAGATGGACCCATGTATTCTACAGTTTGCTGACTGTTCTCTTCTAGCAGTGCAATTTAGCAATGAGAAATGATGGCAGGAAGGCTGACAGAGGGAGGAAGTTTGTCTGATGGTTGCTACACACAGGCAAAGAGTTCAAAGCCCCAAGAGATACAAGCAGATTTTTCCTTCACAGCTTTTCCAGGGCAATTCATATTAAGTAGTTCCTTCRTTTATGCTATCAGTAGAAAAAGGCAGGGTAAGGGTCCTAGCTTGCAGTGTTCATTTCCTGCTCTTCATTCATCCAAGAGAGAAATTGAAACAAGGAAGAGTGCACATGCAGCCAGTGTAGATTGTCTCACAAACTTTGTGCATTAAAGAGCCTTCTCATGCATAAAACAAAGGAATTTTAACTTAATGGGAGTAACAGGTGCAGCGGCAACCTGTGCCTGCTTTAGACTAGAGATACGTGCAGGTAGAGTGGTAGTAACCAAAAAAGCCCCACGTATCTTTGGCAGCTAACATTACAGGGGGAAATTTTCTAGAAAACATTTCCAGTCCATAAGGTGCCCTGTACCCTGACTCTTTACAGTTGTTTCATTTTAACTTATTTTTCATTTTATTACTGGGATAGTAGAAATCTCTTAACTGATTTTCACTTTTGAGGAAATCAAAAAAGTATTTAGAGGTCATTCCAAACTTTTTGACATGAAGATGTCCTCTTCCTACCTTTTAGGTTGGCAAACTGATTAAAGAAGCAGCAGGGAAGAGCAATCTGAAGAGAGTTACCTTGGAACTTGGAGGAAAAAGTCCTAACATTATATTTGCAGATGCAGATTGTTAGTAGCAATTTTATTATATGAACTACTACTATTTCAAATCCAATGTGCTTTTTCCTTTCTTTGTCAGTAAATTATTTTAATCTTTTCAAAAAAGAAGTAATTTTTAATGTTTTCTGGTCATGCCATAATTTTAAGTTAGATTGCCACCAAAATCAATTGCTCCTGAATAGATGTGGAGCTCTGAAAGCCTCTTCACCCTTAATGTAATTAATGATAATCCTAATGAAACACAAATGAAGAATGAAAGGAAGATAGAAGGATCTTAAATAGGTTTATTATCTTTCTGTCTGAATACTTTTGTTGATACTCCTGATAGGGCAAATAATGTTAAATCTACAGGATTTCTGAATGTGTGTTCAGCTAGATGTACCATGATGCTTTTGAGAAGGGTAGTTTGGACATAAGTAAATGGYTCTATATCTGTGTTTAAAAGGGCCATAAAAATAAAAAATGGTAGAAAGGGAAATTAGATGGGTGACAAGGGTTAGTAAAGAATTTATTATGTGATGGTTCAGGTTTATGATCTGATGAACTCTGCATTTCTTTGCAGTGGATGCTGCTGTGGAATTTGCCCATATTGGTCTGTTCTATCACCAGGGACAATGTTGTATAGCAGGATCTAGGATTTTTGTGGAAGAGCCTATTTACGATGAGTTTGTTCGCCGGAGCATTGAAAGAGCAAAGAAGTATACTCTTGGGGATCCTTTGAAGCCGGGTGTGCAGCAGGGCCCTCAAGTGAGTGATATTACCTGTTTTCAGCCTAATTCTGTCATGACACCACAATTTGACATCTTACTAAACTCCTACCGTTGCAGGAGTTTCAAGGCTAAGTACAGTTTTGTAGAGGTTAGTCTGGAGTACAAAGAGGAAGAAATCAGAGTGATTGTAGTTTGTGCCAATATCATAGGCCTAAGGTCTCTTTCTCTTTTTATTATTGAAGGGGAGCTATTATAAAAAATTTAAATGCTTTGAGAAAGCTCTAATGCAAGATGTGTAAAAGTGYAAGTACAATCACCTATGTCATGTTAGAACTTGCTAACTTTTCATTCAGATAGTGCCACTATAAGTGTCTAGCCTGAAGAAATAGGAGAATATCTTTTCACCTTTTTCAAGGCACTAGACTTTTATTATGCTGCTTTCAGTTTTAGAATATTACACAATTAAAATGCAAGAGGGTTTTTCTTCTCCTTTTGTTAAAAGATCATACCAACAGCTTTCCCGTCAAATGAGTGTTAAAATGCAGCATTAAAAAGTATTGCTATCACAATGCTGTGAACTCAACACTGTTACAATAGTTCCCATCTAGTCTTATTCCCACATCAGCTTATACTGCAGGACATGGAATAAAAGCATGGAAAAAAGTGCTGTAGTAGAGAAAAAAAAAAGTAGGAGACAAAACCACACCCATGCATTTGATAGAGTAACATATTCTTTATTGGTTATCACAGTCATTTTGATTAATAAAAGACATCCAGTAAATTGGAAAAAAATAAACTCCAAGCCACAAAATATTTGGCAAATTTAAAAATATTATTTTGATACCCTGGAATATGTTTTGATACAAGAAAAATAATTCAGCAGAATAAATTTAAAAGTCAAAGGACAGGAAAATTCAAAAAAGTAAACTCCAACTGTGTCTGGTGTACAGCTAATATAAAATTAACTGAAATGTTCTCTCATATTATTGTGGCTTTATTGAGTTTGAATTTCATGCTAACAATTTAAATGAGAGATGTAAATACACTCTTACTAAAAAATTAAGGAAGTTAAACATGTGAAAAAAGCAATAATGAAAATATGTGAATGAGCATAAAAGTTCTTTTCTCCTCCAGTCTCATAATTTACCTTTCTTGACCTATTTTTATCCTTAGCAACCTTTAGCTGAAGCTTAATTATTTTACAGATTAGAAAATTTACTTCTTTTAGAACTGGTATGTTTGCATTTATTGTGAAATTGTAATTGGATGCAGCTGCATTTCTTTTATGGAAGTTATATTAAATATCTCTCTTTGTCGTCAGATTCCTTGTTATGCTTTCTAGAGTAATGCTTTCTAGAAACAAAAAATAATAGCCTGTATCAGGTCTATTCACTGTGGTGTATTGCCACAGAGGAAAAACCATATTTTTCTCCAGCTCATAGGGACACACGTTTAGGTTAATAAGCTAGAAGACCAACTGTTATCAGTGTGTGTTGTTTTCATTCCTGAAATATCTTTTCATTTAGATTGATAAGGAGCAATATAAAAAAATCCTGGAGCTAATTGAGAGTGGGAAAAAAGAAGGAGCCAAACTGGAATGTGGAGGAGGTCCATGGGGAGACAAGGGTTACTTCATCCAGCCCACAGTTTTTTCTAATGTTAYGGATGATATGCGCATCGCCAAAGAGGAGGTAAATAAATCTTCAGCAGTCTCTTCTCTCACTGGAAGTCATCTGTTTAAATATCTGCACAAAATATTCATTTAGAAGGTCAGGTGACTACATGAAAATCCTCTCATTAAACCTGCTGTTCCATTCTGGTGGTGTTTAAAGTGCTTTTGTTGATTTCTGGTGCCCATTCCACCAGATTGCTCAAGGAGAGAGAGGAGTATGAGGCTGCCGTGCTAGCAAAGGCTCCTGCATAGATCAGTGCTGAGGTTTGGATGTTTGCATTGCTCCATACTGTCCACGTCTCACATATCAAAGTCACAGTGACCTGTAAGCCTTGGAGGCACAACTTGTGAATGTGTTACACTGCCTAAGGAGCCACTTAATGTGGTGGTTGTGTGCACCAGGCAGCTACTTTGCAATGTGAGAAACTAGGTGGATTGTACTTCCAGAGGCATTTTGTTTGTGGCATTTCATTTTGCCCTTGTGGCATTACTTAACTTAGAYCAGTTTGCAGATGTGTCTACACTTCACTGAAGAATCTGCTACTGTCCCAACTAAGATGGCAATGCTAGGGCACCAGCGACTGTCTGGAACCAGAGACATTTGAGAGTGCTTAGCTGTCATCTGAGCTAGTTCTCTACATAAAGACTCAAAGTCAAGTCACAACTTCTTCACTGTGGTTTTTTTACATTTATCTTAATTAATAACTGCTGCAATTGGGCTGCAATTGGTGTCCATTATACTATTTCATATTAGAAAGCTGATGCAGCCTCCTAAACATATTCACTACATCCAGCAAGAGCCAACAGCCTGAGTTAAAATGAACACCACAGCATTTAGAATTAATTGTGACAGGAAGAGGGGTGTAAAACATGATAGACCCATATGAGACAGAATTTTGATTGTTTCCACCATACTATAAGTCAAGTAGGAAACAGCACAGTTACAATTTTTTTGCAGTTCTCTTAGTTACCCTTTGGTCAGCAGTACAAGAACTGGTCCTTACATTATTTTAAGCGTAATGAACAAAGAAGCTGTAAGTAGCCAAGACAGTTTAAATAATATTAATGTTTAAAGAATGAGTTTTGAAGCTCACCACTCGAGCATTAGAAGAACGTTCAGTGGTTTTCTGATCTATGGAGATCAATCCTTAGAACTCTAGCTAGAAACCAGCACTAACTAAAAACTCAGTAAAGTAGAAAGCTCACAGTCTATAGAAATAGAATTAGTTGGATGTTGTAATGCCTCCCTCAGCCCACATAGTCTTGGAGTCCTGTGGTAGGCATGGGCACCTCTGGCTGAGAACTCTGAACAATGGTAGCAGGAGAGCTGAACCTGAAGGATTATTTTCTTTATTTGACACCCACATGGAAAGCAAAATTAGTTGTTTCCTTTGGAGTGCATTCTCGGTTGTGCAGCTACCTGCAGGGATAAAATTCTAATAATAAATTTAGATGAATGAAAAATTGAATGTCTTTCTTGACTTTAAAAATAGAGCTTGTCCAGAAAACACAAGTTTGTTGGTAACCAGTATAGATAACGTAGCACACTATGACACCATGTAAACTACCTTTATGATGGGTGCTTTTTGATCACTGTTTATTTGTTTTCATTGTTCATTTATGGTTTTATGAATTATTTACAGTAGGTAATCTTGAGTTCCTTCATATTGCAAAAATCTTTATGTGAACTTACAGTATTTTTTAGAACTTTATTCACTCTTGACTGAATTAATTCAAGAATAAGGCCATCTGACAGAAATAAACTTAAAATACATCAATTACTTCAAATAGTAAGTTATTCTAGTTCACTTCATATGTTTACATGTGTTTGATACAGATATTTGGACCTGTTCAACAAATCATGAAGTTTAAAACCGTAGATGAAGTTATCAAGAGGGCAAATAATACCACCTATGGCTTAGCAGCAGCAGTTTTTACCAAAGACATTGACAAAGCTTTGACATTTGCAGCTGCCCTTCAAGCTGGAACAGTATGGTAAATAAAGTTTTTTTTAATTCTTACTTTAGATCTGCAGGTGTCAATACCACTAATTGTGAGACATATTCACAGTATTCTGGGCGGGTTTTTTTTAATATTTATTCTTTGTCATCTTTATAGAGGTAGATCATTGTCTCTTCTGTTTATCTTTCCCATATGTTTCCCTATTTTATGTGTTACTAAATAACTGCTTCTTGTTAGTCATCATACCATTTGCTGATAAGCCTAGTCCAAAAAGAGGAAATTTACTTGCTAAAAAGAAATAGAAACAAAAGGAAATTCTGTGAGAGTTCCCTTACTTCAGGATCTGGGGATAGCCCAATGGATAATTAATGAGATCAGTTTTGATATTGTGTAAAGAAGTTAATTATGTGAAGTTCAGTGGCCATTAGCCTGGGCAGAGCCTTTTCCATTTCTGTAATGGGAAAGGTTGATAAAATGTGATTGAACAAAGAAAGGATAGACAAGCTGGGAGGACTACTACAAGGCCAACAATTTCCAGCAATAGAAAAGAAGAGGCAACCTATATGGAGCTGGAAAAGAAAAAGCTAAGAAATGAAAGAGTGAAAGCTTGGAGGCACAGCAGGGACTAATGACAATCACTGAGACCTGCATTTCCCTATGGTTATTTCAACGCATCAGAAGGAGAACAGCCAATTTTACTTGAATGCAAAACCTGTGTCCAATTTACATTTTATCTGGAAGCGCTTGCAACCAGCACAAATTCCTGCCCAAGTCCTGTGACCTAAGAACAGATGCTTTCCAAAAATAAGCTAACAATCTTGCCTTCAGAGTCGGTATTCTTTATATGGAAGAAAGTTTAGAATAGAAGTGGAATATTTGGGATTTGCTCTTACATGATTGGTGGTCTAAGAATCCTCTAGCTATGAACAGAATCTCTTTTGTTGGAACCAGTAGACTGGCAAGGAGGATAGAACATAAGATATGAAAATAGAGAATATTTGATTTGACATGGTTGTAATACAAAAAGAGCTTCTCACCTAGGAAATGGATGCACATTCTGCCAAAATTCTTCATACCTAAAAATTTGCCTGTGAAATTCCTTTCTTACTCATTATTGTGTCGTTGTTCTCAACCACAATACAGAATAAAGTTTAACTGAGTAAAACCAAACAAAACTTCCTAAATATATAGTGAAGCTACCCTGCATTTACTTTTTGGAAGGGTACATAAACTCTTGCAGAACACTTATCTGTGGATAACCTTTTGTGAGAGAGCTTGTATACAAATTAGAAATTTTATTGCAATGATCAGAGAAAGATATGACTTTCTCTCAGCTTGAAGACCCTTGCTGAGTTTTAGTACCCTGATAATAACTGTAGTTGTTTTTGATGCTTCATTTATCTGAACTTCAAATTACATATATTTTTGCAAATATATACTTAGATGTAGTTTTTGACTATGACTATAAGCTTTTTAGAGGTGACAGAAAATCTCTGATTTTTCAGAAGTGAAAAAGAATTGTTTTGCACTGTCAAAAGTAACTTTTCTGTTCTTCTAGGGTTAATTGCTATAGTGCATTGTCTGCTCAATGTCCCTTTGGAGGTTTTAAGATGTCGGGAAATGGACGAGAAATGTAAGTAATTACTTTTAAAGCTGTAGATTCACAGGAAATTCAAAATGAAATTCCAAACCCTGACTTAAAATATGCATAACTAGGATGTCCAGTTTGAGACTTTGGCAAATACATCTCTAGAGTGCTTAGAGACATCATGTTTTCAGAGGCAACATCAACCAGCAATTCCTCTATAAAATAAATAAGAAAATTTCTTAGGGGCACACTTTTTTGATATGACTAATTCAAAGTATATTGTGGTTTACTGATAAGCAAAACTGATCATTGTGTTTATGGTTTACATTTTTTGCATATATGGAGAAATTCTCATTTTCATGAAGATTAATCTGTGGGTTGTTTGTGAAATTCTCTTTAAATGCTAGGTTTTGAAAACACAAGACTTTCCAAAACCCTTGATTTAAGAAAGATTTTTCAGTTAAAATTTGTGAAACTAATGTTTTTAGATTATGTGCCTGCCAGGTCAAAAGTTTTGATGAAAATAATCCTCTGTAGTCTTTTGATCTTTTTTTTTCCCGGAATAGAAGCAGAGTAGCATACGTATATTATAAGCTAATCAAATTTTTTCAAACTTCTGAGTTTTAATCCAGTTTCAACTTGAATCATATCCAGTCTTACTTGTATTCTTTGTTAAAAATATCATGTGTATGAGAACAAACTATTTTTAAAGTAATGTAAGCCTTCTTTTTTTATTAAGATAAATACATAGCACTCCTAATGAACCTTGGAAGTGATTAAAAAGATATGTGTGGGTGAGGCACTTCAGAGCTTCTCTTTATGYAGTTTCTTCAGAGATAAAGGCTAGTGGTTTCATACCTGCTCATCACTGGGCACAATCTGCTTCTGATGGCAAAGCTCCCACTGACTTCAAAGGAAACAGTCAAGCCAATGTTGAGAGCTTTAGAAAACTGGAAATTGAAAGCCTTTAATAATTTAGGCCACTTTTATCAAATACAGCTTTGCCTTTGTTGGGTGCGTATGCCAGTAATTGGGAGATAAKCAATTCTGAATTGCAGTCTTTTTCAGAAATATTTTTTGGATTTATTTGCTGGAAATAACAGACTATCAAAAATGTTCTCTATAATAGTACATTTTGAATGAAGGAATCTTTCATTCTAACAGAATTTTCAGGTTCAAATTCACAATTATCGGACCAATAAAAATATTCCCACTATAGGACAAGGAAAAACTCATCACCAGATAGATGTCTGTCATGAGAAAATTTGTAAATATGTGACAGTCATTTTTAGGAAAAGTGGAAAAACAAACCTACACTGAAAAAAATAGGATGKGGTTGTGTTAAGCCACTGACTTCTTTGATCCCAAAATAAAATTATCCATATAATTCTTGGAGTGATAATGCCATTATGAATTAAACTACCAAATGTCATATACTAACAAAATTCCTCTCCAAAAAATGAAGGGAATCAGTAAACATTTTCACCCAGCACAAGTGTCCTGAGCACAGATTTTTGTTTTGCTTATGTATCTATCTAATAAGACAGCCGTGAGATCTGTGTAACATTATACTGTAGCAACCCTTGTTCCACAGAACAATCAGTTATGTCTAAATAGTTTGACTACATCAGATGACAAATAGTTAGGAATACAAACAAGCTTCATCTCATCACTGAAAACATGAAGTTGAAACATGCTCATAATGTCAAAGACTTCARCTCTTTTTCACTGTCTCAGTTTTCATCATGCAATAATTTTGTCCCCCATTTACTTGAGATAAAGTTTCCTACTCTTTGACTCTGGAGAAAGCTCTTGACATCAGAAGAAAAGCTTTACAAATAAYTTGCTGAACATACTTGTGAAGATCTAACATGCTCTTGATCTGCTGTACAGAAATCTGGTTTAGAAATACTCTAAATTAAACACCGCTCACAGAAATAAATGTAGTCTCTCTGCCATTTTTATCAGGAGACCATTGCTGTAGCTTTTCCAAAGGTTTCCAGGAGCAGTCTAGCTGCAGAGCTGTCTTCCAAATATGTCCAGTGTACTTGTTACATATCCAGCCAGCTGCACACTACCTCTGAAAATCCCATCCAGAAAAACTCATATAAAAAGCATTAGCATAAATGCTACTCTTCGTTCTCTTTTATCTAGGGGAGAATATGGACTTCATGAATACACAGAAGTTAAGACTGTCACCATCAAAATCCCTCAAAAGAACTCGTAATGCTGTTTGAGGTGCAGAAATKAACATCTTCAAATGAATCTGAAAAGGCTATCTGAATTCTCAGTTGTCTTGTTGTCCAAGTGATGCATTAACTTTTCTGTTTYCTGACTGTATAAGAGGTACCTTCTTACATTAACAATGACAGACTTATAAGGAATAGCATAGAAAAAATTAATGTGATTTTGAAATCTTTAATGTCTGGTTCACAGCTAACTCATTTTAAAACCCAAATCCAGAAATGTCTGCTCTTGTTTGTAGTTGTTGTTCTATGAAGTGTTATGAAAATTTTCCTTTTTCAGTATATTCTGCAAGTACAGTTTGAATTTATGTGCTCTTGTAAGTGTTAGATGTCCAGTTCTYCTTGCATTTGCTTTATAGCCTTAACAAAAATGCAAGAGTAGTTAGCAGATGTTTCTAGGTTTCTCTAGATACATTTCTCAGACTGTTAAAGTTGTTCATCATGTTACATTAATGTAATCTGTATGTTAAAAAAATATTAAAGTTCACCTACAAAACCTAGTACTTCTCCCTTCMTTAGTCTTTTCTATTATACCAGTTTACCACTGGGAAAAAAGTATCAGAGGCACCAGTTGCATGTTCAGGTAATCAGAAATAAACTACATCTTCTGCATGGAGGATAAAGACCCCAATATTTTGCCAGTATTATATCTGGAAAAACATGAACACACAGAACAGTAAACAATTTGCAGAGCCAGCACTTGGCTTTGCAGTGGTAAGTGCATAACAAATCTTAACAGACTTAYGGGCAAGAAACAGTGAAGAGRAGGAAGAGGAGGGGAGGGAAGGCAATCTCCTTTGTGATTTATACCTGCTACATATTTCCTGTACTCACATACTTTCATGTAACTAGCCTGCTCCCTTCCCTCTTCTTTTCTCCTCTAATCCATTGTCTTTTATCATCCTGTTTCGTCCTCTRTTCCTTACAGCTGCTTATTCTCTTAAAGACCCTCTTTAAACACCTGTGTCCCAAGGTGATCATAAATTCAGCTCTGGCCTTTCACAGCTCTCTAGCAGCTCAGATGCCACCACCCCCACAGTCTCTCAGCACCACCAGCCACCAGGTAAGCTCTGGGATGGTGGCCTTCAGACAGCCAGTCACAGCCTACTGCTGACAGGCTCATATTTTCTCAGGACTGAATCCAGAGCCACAAGTCAACTCTTCGTTACACGGGCTCAGCCTTACAGACAATCTGGTACACAGTACGAGCCCTGCCCAGTAATAAGAACATGGCACAACAAAAAATTTTAAGCAGAAAATATGGAGAATTTGCAGCAGTAKAAAAAGGAAAAAGGGTTCTGTTCATTTGGATACACTGGTCACTTCTTAATTATTTTTCTTTTGAATATTATAGTTGGAACCAAATACAGATGAGACTTTCAGCCTATGACTCTTCTTAGAATGCTGTTGTGGTGTGTGGCATTTGTTTCAAGCAGTTCAAGTTRTGGTTCAGTCAGTTTATAAGTTTCRCTTATATTATTCAAAATGGTTCCTCAGTTGAAATGGTTCTGTCTCAGGCTCCCTCCCCCCTGCTCCCTGCTGCTGTTAACTGCCCGTCACTGGTTTCCGTAGTTACTCCCGCCTTTTTGTATCAGTCTGTATGTCTATCAATAATCCCCGCSTTGTTTTCCTCATTATCTCAGTTTCCCCTCCCCTGTTGCTTTAGCGACCCTCCTGCCCGTCATCCTCTGCCCACTCCCCAGCCCCAGAATCTTCTACCTTGGACGGAGGATGATTGGTGCAGGTAGGGCAGCCCCTCCTTTGTAATCCCCTGATTGGTTATTGTCTCATGCTCGTCTTTATGTTCTGTATTATGATTTGTTGGCTGCGGCGCGCTCCTCCATTCGGGGAAATCTATAACTGCTCGCCCTTGGGGGCGGACCTTTGGCAGTTTGCTGCAGCTCCTCTCCTGACCTGGACCTCCTCTCCCTCCAATAAACCCTTCCCGCTGCGACGAACTGCTGCCTCCTCGCCTCGTTCCTGCTGCCTTTCGCATCGTTACGCTGCCGAAGCCTGCTTTCTACGGAGACGCCTCTTTCACCTTTGCCGTGAAGAGGTCTCCGTATCCAGCCGATCGCCCCAGTCGCTCCCCGCTCGGAGCAAGGCCTGAGTGGCCACACAGCTGGACCAACCCGGCTGTGGCGCGCAATCCTGTGGAGCGTGCCGGGCTCTTGCCGCGCGCGGCCGCCGAATGCCTTTTTCCATTAAGAACTGGACACAAAATTTGTGGTATTTCTCTCTACAGCCTCTGTGCTATCTATTTTTTGAAGGTATCCATTCCAAATCCCATATTCGTGCCTCTAAAATAACTTCATAAGACATAGTTTTCAAACAAATTGAATTCTGATCTCATATAAGAAACAAGTAATAATAAACTAAAAGAAAGAATTAATCAAAAGTAATAGTGTACTGTGAAATAATTATCAGAGATTTTTCTGCAGAGGATAGTAGAAGAAAGCACAAATAAAAATAAATTACAAATTAAGTCTTTAAAAGTGGCAGTGAACATAGTTTTAGTGAAAACCTAGATACAGTGAAGGATTTCATATTTTAAAAGAAATGAAAAGCCATTTGTAGAGTTKGTGGATATTAAAAAATCTCTACCATCTTCTGCTTTTGTATTTAAGATTAGAAATCTCAAGTATAAAAAGTCAAATTAAGCCTATTTCTTAATTTTCTCTTGGATCAAGAGGGTGATTCTGAAATTATATTCCTGATCTTCCCGACTTAACTTCTTTACCTGGAAGAAGGATACAAGGGAGCAAAATGGGGTTCCTTTTTGGTGACATTAAGCCAGCAGGCTCACACGTGGTTTCTGGTATGATCCAACCACTTTAGCCATTCAGCTCTTATAAGCAGACTAGGGCTAATCAGTGTTCTTTGGCAGCACAGGACTGCAAGTCCAGTCCTACCATGGTTCCTGTGACTGCAAGCCCAAGCAAAGAATGACTTTGGAATATAATGCAAGGAAAGGTAAAAAAGCATAATACAGCTCTTTAGGGGAAGGACTGACTGGACCCTTGTATGCATATTTTTTTTTTTATCATTAGAATGTCGAAAATATTTTAATAGTATTTCCAACATTATTGTGAATATGTATTTTAGTTCCCATTTGATAGTCCTGATGGGTAAAAGAAAGCTGGTAATGATCTTGTCCTGACAATTCTATTTTTTCAATGTGATCAAAATGTGACTTCTGGTAGCAACTTTAAGTTGCCATATTTCAAATGCCTTGAGTYAGAGAAGTGATTTTATGAGTATATTATGTATAGGGAAAAGAGAGAGGGAGAAAGGGAGAGGCAAAGTCTGTCATTCAGCCAAGGTTTAACACTCAAAGTTTTCATCAGAGTCAGAYAGAGATTTGCATTAATCTGATGACACACTGAAGTTGTTCCCAAGAGATGCCTATGTAAAGAGATACACCCTTTGGCATCTAGTAAGCTTAAAGAATTCAGTATGTGTGTCATTCCTTTAAGGAATTGAAATATGTTTGAAAGAGGCAAACRAGGGCTCAATAAATTTCATAGTCCAGTCCGGCTCACATAAGCACATTTTTTCACAGTATAGGATGATGCCCAAGCCAGAAAAAAAAGAAGAATATGGTCCTACTTGTTCCTCAACTGCCAGTTTACTGACTCAAAGGTCAGGCGTGGATTTTTCTCAGAAATGCCTTCACTGTTAGTACTAATCACTCTGTTAATAAAAGAAATGTCCTTTCAAAATTAGGCGTGTTTGTAACTATGTTCATAGTATTACAGTCTCCATCTGATGGTGAAATATCTTTGCTATGTCTTTGAATTATATCTGTGCATGGCTATGATGACTTGTGATCTGAACAGTAATAAATGAGGACTTAAACTCTGCAAATATTACACAGGTGATTAAGGAGGCTCTTTCTTTCTGGGACTGAATCATTATCATGTTACTCCCATTATGTGCCAAAGCAGCACCATTGAAAATTACTGGAATGAAACACGAGAAGAGCACTAGTTGATCTCTATGTAAATATTGCTTATAATGTTAGTGAAGTTGTAGTCGGTATTTCACAGAGGAWGAAATTTAWYGAGAGAAATTAGCATGTCCTTTCAAGGCCCCTGAAAACTGACTGCTAGTGTCAGCAGCAGTTATTAAATGTTTATTTTATTTTTTGAAACCATGACATTTTTCCAGCAGTTCTTGAAGGCAATGGCTGTCTAGGTAAATAATTAGAGCAACGTTCCAGCAGATTTAAATGGGACTGCTTATTTTCCTAGTGACCTCTTTTTCTAATCCCTTAACACTAATAAAGGCACACCTTTAACATCCATGAAAGTATGACTAAGGACATGATTTTGCAGTTTTGTTTGAAGGTTATTTGTTTCAAGCAATTTTATACCACACAGAAAAGCAAATTCTAGAAATCTGGACCCCTTAGAACTATTTTCTTGCCAACAGTGAGGTGATCCCTGCCTCCAACACACGAATTTTTTTTTAAGAGAGAGGAAGCTTTTGAATGGCAACAGAAGGATAGAAGCACCCTTAGGCTATTTCAGTCAAAATAGTGAATTTGTAAGGAATTCTCATTCTGTTTTAAGAAAGAAAATTACTGATAATCCTTGGCTACCAGATATGTTGGCCTTAAGACAGAGAAGAAAAGATATGGAAAAAATATTCAGAGCAAGAAGGGCATCTGGCTTGGATAAAAAGTGAAAATTCCCTGATAAAATAGGTTTTAGGGAGGAATTTGAAAGATGTGAACTTGGCAGCCAAAAGGTTTTTTGGGGAGAAGAGTAGGCCATCTGGGACACAAAAGATAAGTGCGGAAAAGACAAGTGCAAGMAAAAGAGGGGAAAAGGAAGAGAGCAGTAAAGGAAGCATAAGGAATCCAATGAGGAACAAAAGCAAAGGATCGCCCTGAGATTCTGAAAGATCTCATTGTAAGATCTCATTATAATTTTGAACGATTTAACATGAACTTTAGGAGATGGAGTGTTCTTCTCCAGCCCCACTATCACCATGTTTGCTATCAGACTATTTTTGAACTGCCCAATCCCTCTGCTCTCCTTCTTTCCATTCAAGTCATGGTACAGTTCTCTTGATGTTAGTGCTGTTTTCCACATATTCCCCCACTGAAAATTGAGATTTAGATAAATCCTTATTATGGAAAGTATAAAATAAAGCAATAAAAAGAGGTCTCTGGTAATTWGAAAATAATAGTTCCCTGTGAACTTAGTAGGAGGTCTGAAGGAYTGAATTATAACTTTTGTTATGCTGAGAGAAAAACAGTGACTTGATGAATATAGTGCTCTGCAAACRAAAGTAGAAAATCTGGAAGGACAACATAAACTAAGTCAGTCAGCTTAATGTTGCATRAAAAATAGGGCAGGATAGTGACCCAATAAACAGAACTGTGTGTTAGGTGATTTGACTGTTGAAGATCCAGCTTGTGGAACAATCCTCAAAGAGCAGCAACAAGGTTGGTACCTACACAGTGTGGGAGCATGTCATGGAATGGACAGGCTAGAGAGTGGCCACACAGCCACACCCCAGACAAAAAACACTGTGCCTCGAGAAATAAGAAGCTACAACTGATGATATCCATGCTTATGGTGAGGAGCAAAGAACTTGCAAAGGGCTCTGGGACCAGCTGGGAGTGCCCATGCAGCCCATGATTGGCCAGAAGGCTTMTAGAACATTCTATGAGAGACTATATAGATGGATAATGAGATGATTGGCTCTTGCAATTAAAATGTAACTATTGTTTGAATATTAAGAAAAGCTTTAGTGATGTATAGTTATGTTATTGTAGTTTAAATGTCCTCTGTTCTCCCTATAGTTCCCTTTTCCCCCCGTATTGTGACCATCAGACAGCCGGGGTTGTCTAGSACAGGTAAAAAAGAAGGTTGCMCATGTGTCCCTTGCATGGGGCAGTTGGGAATGGAAAASCTTGTTGCTTAGGGGGTGCAGCATGSCCTGATCTCCRCTCAAGTTGCAAGAAAGCAGTCTCTGCCAATGAATGGCACTGACTGACAGACTTTGGGAGGGGCCAGGGTTGGCTGATGCAACCYCCAGGGGTATATAAAAGACTGAGCATYCAGCTTGAAGATGAACCAGCCRCATGGTATCCACAAGGGCAGTTCSCAGCACTGTGAATTTTTCCTTATGTTGTCCTTYRTTGTATTTTTGTCAAGGTTTAATAAACCTTTTTAAATTTTCAAGGTGAGCTGTTGTCTCTCACACTTTATGCATGTCAGAGCCACTTTGGGGTCTTTGAGGTCTTCTGAAGCAGCCTCTTTAYRTTTTGTTTTACACCCTTCTTTGTACCCTTTTATTTATTTAGTACAATAAATAGCAGGCCAGAGAGATTACCATCAGTTGGAYACATGCTGCAACACAGTGCTATAAACTGGCCATGCAAGAGGCAGAGACCATAGCTGCTTTTACACATCACTAGCAGGCAAAGCGGAGAGATTTGGCAGAAATATTAACCAAAATACCATAACGTTGTCCTTGCAGAAGCTGAATAGAAGTAGCCAGCTCTCACAAGAAAAATTATTAGTACTGAGGATTTTTTTAAAGGAAGAAAGCTAGAACAGATAGCAGCAATGAGAGGGTTTGTTTTCTTATTTTAGTTTATATTTTCATATTGCTTATAATCTTATGTGGAGCATAAGATTATGACTAAATAATAGCTTGACAATAAAAACCGATTAATACACCCAATCCAAGATGGCTCTAGACATGAAGAGCAATTTGACACACTCGGACAAGCTTTTAAGTTATTAAACATAGTATTGAACCCGGCCACCTTCTTCTCACTAACAGCACAGAAAAATCCCTTACTTTTTCACATTCTTTATGAGTACCAATTCATATACTGCTAAAAAGCTTCGATAACACAGCACGGCCCATACWGCACATACAAAATAGTGCTTTTGATCCTCAAACCTTGCCAACTGTTACAAACTAGCGAGGCCTTACCTATGGCCTTCTTGCATGTTGGTGACCCYGCTATTTTGGATTCTACATTCATTYTGAATACAGCTCCTTATAATATGTAGTACCCTCTGCTTATGACCAAGGAATACACTGTGGTGACAGCAAGAATGAGACTGGTGACATTTGGGCAATATTTGAGATGTATTGCCCTTATAAGAGAGAAACGTCTGACAGGAAAGTAAGTGAACCAAGTGAGAGCAAACAACGCTGTCCGCAATTACCTACATTCAGGAACAGGAAAGACTTTTTGGGAGTGTGAAAAAAAAGAATGGAAGTGTCATGTGAACCTTCTACTTGGAGCATTAATATGTCCCATGCACAGACATGTTAGCACCTATTTTAGAGTTCATACTATGGGCAGGCATGGTATATTGCTAAGCACTGTGTGTTAAAGAGCTGACTCAACTCTTAAAGGATCTTAGTCCACTGTGTTGATGGCAATCTTTTAAAGGCAAAAGTTCCTGTGAATGAACAATCATGGTCAAAGCAAGAGT
Organism: Sporophila hypoxantha; assembly: GCA_002167245.1. Taxonomy (NCBI): domain Eukaryota; kingdom Metazoa; phylum Chordata; class Aves; order Passeriformes; family Thraupidae; genus Sporophila; species Sporophila hypoxantha. The sequence goes on from NDFG01001453.1 coordinate 2,029,192, forward strand.
AAGGAGGCAAAGGAGAGAAGTATTCACAGCTCAAAAAACAAACTCCATGAAGAAGAAAAGCCCCTAAACACTTTGCTTTTTTGCTAGTCTCCCCTTAATATGATTCAGAAATTAAATTTTGGAGTTACTTACATGCAAATTAGACATTATGGAAAGAATCCCCTCTATTGAGCTAAAGATACYTTGCAGTCTGATCAACAGTTTGTTTCATATCTTACATTTTTGCTGATTTTGTGATGGAAGGGTAAGGCTTCCTTTTGTTCCTCTCTAGACCTCAGCGAGCAAACAGAAGAAGACAATTGAACTCAATGATCTTAGAGGTATTTTCCAACATTAATGATTTTATTCTACTTTTAAAAAAATGACATTAACCCTAAAGAGAGGTCCAGCTCAATGAGAAAATATCCTACGACCCTAAACCTTGCACTCAGCAAAGCAGGATATGTGTTTTCCTCACAATAGGTTTCTCCAGTCTTCACTGTGTAACTGCACTCCTTTTCAGAGAGGTCTACATTACTTTAACAAAATCATATCTAAAGGAAATATGTCCATGCATTCCCTGATACAAAATAGATCGTGTCTGACAATTTGTCATTAGCTCAAAAACCCCCTAGACAGTGTCCTTTTCTGTATGTGATGTACTAGCCACCACTAAGGCAGCCTTTCTAAAACGTTCAACATTTTATCTTTCACTTTTCCCCGCCTCTAATATATAGACTTTATAGCTAACCTCCACTGGCTAGAAATTGGGCTGTTTAATTAATGGACACCAGAAGACCACCTTTTAAACTTTTTATCCGAATGAATAAATTTTTATGAGATTTGTTTGTTGCACATGCTATTTTTTTTCCCTATTTATACTTTACTGACAGGAAAACCTGTATTTAAGTACTAATCCTATGCAACACAATATGAGTTCCTATGTAAGTCATTTTATTATGGAGTATATTTACAAGAGCAGAACATGGCAAAATTTTATTTCATAGAAGGAGATTATAAAAAAAAAAAACTTTGACAGACCAGACATATAGAAAGAAAGAGACATATGCCTTCTCTGTCTCACCAAACATGCCTGCCCTGGTCAAGGTCACAGTGGTTTCATTGCCTCTTTCTTTGCCTACTTCCCTAGCAAACAAGCAACTAACTGCCTGTGAGAAGAGTGGGGTAAGCCAGTCTAATGCAGATTTTTGGGGGGCTTTATGGCGCTAATGCAGTTGGAAAGCATCTGGAAAGAAGAGATTCACAGCTCATTAGGCGTTCCTTCATGTCATTTGAAAACCTGTATGGTAGAAGCCAGTTTTGTATTAACATGGTTGACTCCTAGAGTCCAAAACTTTCCATCACCACCAAATCAAGCAAAGTCTGATATTTTTCATGTTAAAACTAGTATTCAGAATTGCCCAAGCTGGCRCTGCTTTGTGAATAACAGAGACCACTTCTGAACACTCTGTAGCCTACACAAAATTTTCAGTCCAATCTACTAAGATTTTTTAAACAGAGTATTTTCAAGGATTGTCAGCTGCCACTAGCAYTAATTTTGATGGCTTCAGATAACCTTGTCATTCAGACAAATATCTCCTATGAACATTGATATGCTCTGAGCAGAAGTTCTTCATTGGAATCTGATGCTTTACTCCCTCAGGACTGCTTGTATGGCATTRCTCCTTTAACTTCCAAAAACATGGTTTTGTCTGAAAGACACCCTTTAAATCTTTTATACTGAAAGAAAATGCACATCTCTAAAACTAATCTTTGGGTTGAATGGTTCATGGAATAAATGATTTTGAAGATGAGACTAGTAACAGTGGTATTCAGGAAAATGTAAAAGAAATGTGAGGACAGAAAAAAGAGCACATCAGTTTAAAGAATCCAGAAGTTAAATATTTAAAYCTAAAATTCTTACTGTATAAATAAGACATCACATGATTAAACAAAAATAATCTGTTTACTTTTTTTGTCACTGTGCCCTCTGTAAATCTTACTTCTTTAAAGTACTCATGCACAAAGCTGTGMATGTGTATTACAGTGAACTACAATCACCTGTTAGAATCCACAATTGCAAGGTCAAATCTCATTCACAATAATCAGATGAAGGCAGAGGTACTCCAGGGAAGAAGGTGGACAAGACTTTGTCTCCCAAAAGCTTTACAAACTTAAAAAAACAAAGCTTGAAAAAGGAATCAGAAAAAAGGACATAAAATAAATCAAGAATCCAACTGAAGTGGGAGGATATATTTTTATGTCAWGAGGAAAGTTGTGCTGTCAATATGGATTTGATGCAGAAAACCACAGKGGTAGAAATACAATGTCTTGTATTATTTAACAGGCAGTAAAATATGGTCAGTTATGAAGTTTTAGCATTTGTAAGAATGCATTTTTAGTTATAAAATTTGAAAGCAAAAGTAAATTAAACATTCCATCCCCATGATATTTTTAAACCACCACCTAAAGAGTCCAGGTCTTAAGATTTATGGTTTTTTCTTATATATCTCCTTAAGAAGTACAATTCCAGGAAGACTAGAGGTCAGCATGTACATATGAAAAATTTAGATTTGAGAAAAAAATTTACACTAGCCATAATTAATAGATTCAGAGAATTCATAGCTAATATTAAACTTTAAAAAATGCAAGTCCAAAAGGCTGAAATGCCTGCAGGCACCAGTAATATTGACAGTGACACTCCATAGGGAGCAAAAAAGAAGCTGTTTGTGAACTTATGTAGAAAGGGAGAGCAAATAGTTTATTTAACTTATGTGCTATTTTATTATACTTTCTCCTGTCTTGCCAATACTAATTAAATAGATGCAAAAAGTAGCATCATCATCTGCAGATAACCTACTAATRTGTAGGATGTTGTTCAGCTCAATCAGCTCAATCTTTGATGCAGTTTTAATGTGGATTTCAAGAATTTTTTTTTTTAACATCTGTGAAACCTGTTTCTGCTGCTATGATATTTGTGACGGATGGGCCTTATTTCCTCTTTGTGGTAAATACATTTGTCCTTTGCCATAATGTAATGGAAACACATCCTCAACAACAGCAACCAAAAAATATATAGATGAAGAAAAATAATCTGTCAAAAGAGTACCTGCAGAAGGATTTGCATAAAGGAACTATTCCTAGCCTCAAGGACATGATGGCACAACAATTCTTTAACTTGTCTTGTCCGTCAGTGCAGTAAGAAACACATGAATTGAAATAAGTACTGCAGAGCAAGAAAGAATTCCATTTTAACCTAGGATTGAAATATTCTTTATTTCATAATCTGCCTGCAAGTTAATAATACATTTATGTCACAGTCCCATATAAATTACATGCAGAGTTACAGTAAGAACTGGTAATTTTTTAAATTTTTTTTTTACTCTTTGTGGCAATCTCTCCTAGAACACACCTAGAAGACCGACAAAATAGTATAAATGCTATCTGTAACAGATCCTTGCTGTCTGCAAACATTTTCAGGAGGTACCCCGAGTTCTCAATATCCAAGTGAGCTTTTTAAAAGCATTGAAAAGAARTCTGAAAAACCTTGTGTGCTAAGCACCAAGATAACAATTGCAAAACTGAATAGTAAACTACACATAGCACAGAGGTAAGCTGCAAGTTTCCTGTATTTTCAGGGAACAGCCCCTATCATCTCTGGGYTCTGGAATCTATCTCTGGCACAGATGCTTTGCTTCTAGTGAAACAGGAGAAAAGGAGAAAGTGCCATCTACAGAGCAGGTCACTGTAGTGACATTTTTTGAAGAGGCAAAAGACAGTGGGAAAAATCTGAAGARCAAGAGATTTGACACTGGAGTCCCGCACAACAAAATCCATTTGCCACCAGGACCCTAGGACAGAAAAATGGGAGCCTGACAGTTCACGCTGCAGTCCACAAAGCTTGCAGCTCACAGGATTTCAGCCTGAAACTGAGTTGGTTATTCCTTGTAACTGTACATACCAGTTTAGGTATGTATTGAGTAGCCTGGCTTTTGGCACTTGAAACAATCAAGTTTTAAACACATCTAGGAGTAGTCTAGCAGATATATGGGTACCGGCGTAATCTTGCTAGTGGAAAGATGTGTTCACAGAAACTTCAGACAAGGTAGAAGAGGAAAAGTTTTACTMTGTTATTCAGAATGTAAGCCATGAAAGTGGAAGTTGTATGCCTGTTTTGCGGAATTGGGTACTGACCCTCAGTTGTATCTCTCAGCTAGGTGGAGCTGACACAGGAAAAGTATCCACCAATTCATCTAACAGAAAGGTCTYGGCTGAATCACTTTGGATGGCCAGGGATTTGTAGACTAGCCCTAGCAAGAGAAGCCAAACTAAAAGAGCATATTCAAGTGGCCTTGCTGGAATTTATCCAAAGATCATCAAAGGTGCAGAGATTATACCATCATTTGAAAAGTAAAATGTGTGATTCTGCTATGTATTTTTGGCATGCCATAAAAGAGTACAGACAGATTATTCTACATAAGYAGTAAAATACTTCTAGCAAGGATGCTGTGAAAAAAAATTCTCCTGATGATGAAAATGAGATGGATGGAGAATTGGCTGAATGACAGATGTCAAAGGCTGGTAATCAGTGGTAAAGGGAAGAGTTGGAGGCCTTTGATTGTAGGTATCAGTCAAAGTCCAATACTGGGCCCAGTATCAATGYCTTCARTGAAGGGGCAGATGCCTYCTCAGCAAGTTCACTGACTGAGCTGGGAGGAGTGGCTGACACCCAAGTGCTGTGCATCCCTTCAGAGGGTCCTCARCAGGCAGRAGAGATGGGCAGAGAGGAACCTTCTGACATTCAGCAAGGGCAAATGCAGGATCATGCACCTGGGGAAAAACCACTCCATGCACCAGGGAGGGCTGGGCCTGACCTGCTGGAGAGCTGCTCTGTGGRAAAGGACCTGGGGATCCTGGTGGACAAGTTGTCCRTGAGCCAGCAGTGTGTCTGTGTGGCCAGGAAGGCCAATGGTGTCCTGGGGTGCTTCAGGAAGAGCCCTGCCAGCAGCTCAAGGGAGGTGATCCTGCCCCTCTGCTCAGCCCTGTGAGGCTCATCTGGAGTGCTGTGTCCAGCTCTGGCCTCCTCAGCATCAGCACAACAGGGACATGGAGCTCTGGGAATGGGTCCAGGGGAGGGGTACAAAGATGGTTGAGGGACCAAAGCATCTCTCTTATGAGGAAAGGCTGAGGGAGTTGGGCCTGTTCAGCCTCAAGAAGAGAGAACTGAGAGGGAACCTCATCAATGTAAGTGTCTGCAGAGAGGATGCCAAGAGGATGSAGCCAGGCTCTTCTTGGTGGTGCTGAGCAACAGGAGAAGGGGCAAGGGGCAGAAACTGATACACAGGAAATTCCACTTGAATTAGAAAAACTTCTTTACAGCATGGGTGACCATGCACTGGAATAGATTGCCCAGAGATGCTATGGAGTCTCCTTCATTGGAGGAAGACTAGTAAAGAACTGTATGGACATAATCCTGTGCCATGTGCACTGGGATGACCCTGTCTGAGCATGGAGATTCGACCAGATGACCCACAGTGGTCCCTTCCAACCTGAACTGTTCATGTGATTCTGTGATCCTGTAATTCTGTGATGATGCTGAGTTTTATATTCACACTTTGCTGGAATGTGTTTTCCTGATTTCTTGCTGCAAGATTCTGATACCATTTTAGTTTTCTTGTGACTTACAAAAGACAAAACAAACTTACTCCACACTGCATAGTGGCAGCCATAGCCTAGGTTACTTGGGCTTGTTCTGGTGCAGAGATTGCCTGGAGGGAGTATTGTTTCTTGACGTAAATTTACTTGTTGTAGTCAACTAAGAAACAAAGTGAGAATTGGATATACCATTGTTGTGCATAGCACCTGACTGTTCTTAAGTTGAGTTGAGAACAGAATCCTTTCTGCATTTTCATAATTTTTTTGTGTTACCAAATAGAAATGTGAAGTCTGAAGTATCCTTGACCTTTTCAGTGATGATGTGAAAAATTAAGGATATGTGCCTTCATATACCTCCTGAAAGAGATGTCTCAGCTTTTTAAGACAGTGTTGTGTTTACCTCCATGGACAGTTTGTGTGAGACAGGACAATCCCTCTGCCCTATTCTGTCACAGCTTATAAAGGCTGCAGATTTTTCTTTAATCATATCTTTGCCTGTAACCTCTCATTCCTGTGGCATTTCAGCCATTATCATTAGATTCACCATGATATGAATTCTTTGCAGAGCTGTTTGCTACCTCTACTGAAGGAGTTACAGTTTGCAGTTTATCCAAACACCTTTGCTCTGCAAAAATGTTTCCCAAATTATCCTCCATAAGACTTATCTATCTGTATATTACTACACATCTATGCATTTGTCCAGGAAAATGAAAATCAGTACTTAATCTATACTTAGTTATTTTAAACAAGACTTTTTGGTTTTTTTGAAAAAAATAGAAGATTCTGAAATGAAAATTTCCTTTGATGAGTTTGGAGTTTGCCTTTTTTGTACACTTATAAATAATGTTTAAATCTATCTTTTTGAACAAGCATCACACTTTGTCATATTTGAAGTGAGAGAATAGATGGACTATTTTGGTCTCAAAAGTCCTATAGATCAGATTATATGATTCAGCAATATTGATTTAAAAGCAGAAATCAAAATACTGATCCATAAGCAGTTACAGTACCAGTTATTATCTCTAAAAGACACATTAATGTTGGACAGGGTTGTTCACCCTGAATTTTCCCATGCACTATGTCAGATGGCCTATTAATTTTTTTATTTCTTTTAGATAGCCACAGAACAGCAAGTGTACCACTGGCATTGGTTGAAACATCATATCAGCAGATTTCTGGCACTTCCACAAATTCCCAATTGATCTGAAACTATTAGCAGCCTTAATTCTGTCAACTTTTATGGGATCAAATAGAAAGGATTTATTCTTTCCTAAGGCAATTACTCACACAGATGGTGGGAATTATCTTATGTTGTTCTGACCTCTACTGGAGAGAAGACCAAAAGCACATGTAATTTTACTTCTTRTTTGTTTTATGAGGCAAGTGGAAGACAAAGAGAAAAAAGCACTTTTTACATCACTGTAAGCTTTAAAGCCATTTTTTATTATGCATACAAGTAATAGAATAATTTATATCTGATGGYCCACATCAGTGTGAAACTAATGGTTAGGTATTCACACACTTAGATGCTCACTTAGTAGCTCCTAGTTCAATTTAGAGCAGCTTTGTAGTGGGAACCTCACAAACAGAAAAACAYCTAAGCTACCTCAAAATGTTCCCATGTAGTTCAGGACATGGTGTAGTCAGTAAATTTCACAATATAAAATGTTAGAAATAAAGAATTGGCTAGGCAGATGACTTTTTTAATAAGTTGCATTCAACTTAAATTCAGCAATTAATAAAGTGAGGACAYCAGGTGTTCTTCTGCAGTCAATGAATGTAAATGCTGGATTATGATCTCTTTTATCTCTATTTTTAAGTGATAGAGTGAATAGAGCGGAAACTAAACTGAAAGTGATGTCTACAGTTAGCAAGGAAGAAAGGCAAAGAGCAAGATTTCAGGAGAGAGAGAAAGACAAGGAAGAATTGAGGGACAATTTCATTGAGCTCATATACTGACAAGGAAAACTGTCTTTCTTCAGTTAAAATTGGGGAGCTACTGAGACAAACTATTTCCTAGTTCAAACACTCTGGAACACAAAAATACAGAAAGCATTTTACCAATCAAATTTAATTGAGGTGAGAGGCTCCTTCAAGGTAAAGATGGGATTGAAAGAGTTAATGAGCACCTTTTAGAAAGTCTAAGAGTCCTGTCAGGGTATACCATATAATCTTTAAAAGTAAACATAGCCAGCCTGGGTTCACTCAGGTAAAGGCCTAAAAATCCATACATACAACTAGTGACATTCTAGTGGTATTCTGCAAARTTGCATATGGAACTGAGTATAGAGTATAGGATAATGAGATGAACCCATACATTAAGTAAACAAATATCATTTTAGCCTCTGATTTGATTAAAAGCAAAAGAAAGAGTACTGGGATTTCTCTCATCTGTACACCAAAAAAGGAATTAAATGATGGAGTCCATATGTAAAATAAGTCCTACRGTAAGAAAAAGACTTCCTGGCTGGTCTCTGTTTCAACAGTACTGGTTAACCACAGAAACTCTCTTCCTTCCTCAGCCGTGGCATGACCCATCCCAGCATAGTAACTCTAGTGAAATACACATGCCTAGCACACAGGGATTGCCAGTTTCACAGAAAGAGCATGACTATGTTTCATGAACTGAGAGGATAGACAAACGTGCTCTGCCTTTTCTGTCCCAGATACGGGGCATAACGGAGCAGCAGCTGCAGGTGGCAAGCCTCTCAAGCAAGCAGAYAGTATGGCAGCTCAGGAAAAGATCAGATCCTGCTTCTGCTGTGTCAGACTGGGTCATGGGACATAGCTGGACCAGCTTGCCACCAGGAAAGTGGAGCTACAGCCACCACCACAATGCTGCACAGAAAAGGGAAAGGAAGTCACTTCCCTCTTCTCATCAGTATCTGTCTGCTCTTCAGTGATCTTGCTGCAACCTTCCACGGAAGTATTACTAAAAGCCTGGCTCRCAGGGAATCCAAAGCCAAGGTTAGAGGCAGCTCCATACTGACGTGTCCCATTGAATGAACATGCAGGACACAGCCCAGAGATTTAAGTCCTCCTTGATTTGAGGCAATGTTTAGAAGATGAGGGCCCACGGGTTGTTGACCAGGATTCCAACTGTCATCAGCATCCTGATGTGGAGGGTATGGCTAAGGTAGAGAAGATGATGCTTTTTTCTTTTTATAAATTTTTTATCTATTTGTATCTTTGTAGATTTTTTTAATAYAGCTGTATAATTTTTAACACTTTCTTATGCTTTAGAGGTTGCCCTTTCTCACATATTTATMCCAACTTCTTGAAATTCTGTTTWGTCTTATTTTCAACAATTTCTAACAAGTGCACCCAGTTTTGCACCAGCATTTAGGAGACATAGCAAAATATGGCTGAGGAACCCCTTGAAGTCTTTCCAATAGGGCAGATCCAAGGGTGGGTTAGGTTACCAGGACAGCCAGTCTTCTACTCAATGTACCTGCTAGATACATGAATTAATTAAACTCATTAAAAGTGTGGAAATCCAATAACATGCTTGTGCATACACAGCTATGTTTTTGCACTTGAAAGCTTTCATTAAAGGACTGYTCATTATATTATTACCATTTTAATATTGTTTGGAAAGCTTTTCTTTTGATTCCAGGCAACAGGGAGCTGCCTGGACAATGTGCCTTAATCAGAGGAAACCAGATTCTAACACATAACATGCTTTGGAGCTTAGGACATCAGTTGTAGATGATAGATTAGATAGATAGATAGATAGATAGATAGATGATAGATAGATAGATAGATAGATAGATAGATAGATAGATAGATAGATAGATAGATAGATAGATAGATAGATAGATGATAGATAGATAGATAGATGATGGATAGATTTACTCCTAGTCTTGCCTGGTGATAAAAGCAGCATCATATTATACAGGCAGATGGTGGGCACTAAAATTCTCTGAAAGCTGTTATTTATAGTAAATTGTCAGCATGCCCCAGAGAATCTCACTTCCAATACATGTTGTGCCACTTTCCTCTGTTTCTGGAAATGACAGAATATTTGCTTTCCACTGTGCAGCAAAGTTCATTTGAGGATAGGAAACACCAAGTGCCAAGGAGCTTATTCTGGCAGATTATATTAGAGAGTGCAGTTTAAACTGAGAATTCCCATGTGCATGAAGCACACAAGAGCAGCAGTGGCACAGACAGAACTGTCAGTCCGCTTTCATGTAGTAGGACTGAGGCCAATATAGACAGTAAGAAACTGCTTGTTAAAAAAAAAAAAAAAAACAACAACAACAAAATAAACACTTCTCTATTTTTAATCTAGTTGCAGCTGGAACAGAACTGATTTATGGTCCTTCAGCATCACTGTTGTGTGTGGCCATCAGAGATACCAGGAGGTGGCAGAATGTTGGCACTGGCARTCAGAACAAGACTTTAAAATTGTATGAGAGATTTTAGAGTCTCTCAGTCCTAGGTATTTWCACATTAAGGACAAAAACACAGTTGCATGTCTCAAAAAAACTGCCAAAGCCACAGAAGGAATGTGCCATAAGATAAACAGCCACACCAGGAACTTGAGACCAAAAATAATGACAGGAAGGTATTAATTCCAGGCCTGGTGAGATGAAATCTGGTTATCACATTATGACTAATAATATATGGACATATATTCCATATGGAATATATGTCCATATATGGACAAAAATTCCCAGTGTGGCAAACTGTGGGAAAGGAAGCAACTCTCATACACATACTACACCAAGTTATGAGAACAGCATCTGCTACTACCCCACAGATACTCGAATTCCAGATATTGGAATGTAAAAAGGTGAAAAATCCCCAGTAGAACCCACCACTGGGAAGCCCAGGGTGAAGAAGAAACAGTGGGATGCCTCTGGATCTATGGGTGCTGACTGTCTTCAGATTAATCTGTCTGTCTTTCTCTCTACCCATCTCCACCCCCATAACCTCYCTTCTATAAATTTTTATGTTTCTACCTCACATTTATAATTAAATAAAATCCATATTCTCAGCTCATTCTGTTATTCTGTGATATTCTTTATTTCAACGTATGGTCTTGTTTGCACTTTAATTCAGGCAGAGGCATCTCTCACTACTCAGATCATAACAACCAGCTCTTTAGGCTTACCAGCTTTTGGAGAAAATATCTTTAGTGTATTAAATATGGTTCCTTTAAACAAGTGAGTGTGACTTGCAGACTTTCTAAAATTATCTTTTATCCAAAAAATCTGGACCCATGGCTCTATCTGCTGAGCAGTTCTTAGGCAATTTAATAAAAAAAAGTTTTGAAATATCACATTTACTTCCAGCTAGCAAGAAATTAATCCCATGCTAATTTCAGTGAAATATTGCAACATATTTTCACACTATAAGGATGAGATTGTTACTTCACATAARTTTTGGTTTAGATTGATATCATCTTTCCAGAGGTTGTGTTTTGCTCAAGAACTGGCCTTGATACTTTGAGAACTTATGAAATMGTTTTAGAATATTTTGTTTCCTATAATTATTATTACATATTACTTTTTCTCTTTCTTCAACTAATTTTTCCAGATCTTAAAAAAAATTATTTTTTAAATATATATTTAAAAATCCAAGAGTCATTCCCTATCAGTGATGCAACCTAATTGTCCCAATCTTCTGTTAGCCGCTTCTCTCTCTTTTGGATAGCTCATTGCATGAAAATAGCTTTTAGCTTATGRATCAATCACTTGAGATGGCTATGTGTACCATTTTGTAGTTAGAAAGTTCAATACTTTAAAATTATAATTTTGATGGGTAAAATTAGTATTGATTTAAAACTATTGGCTCTAAGAATTATGGATATAACTCTTATAATATAATTGTTATAATGTAACTGATGCAAAATTTTGAGACAACTAGTTATAAYTATTATTGACAGCAAATTACAAAATGGATTTTTTTCTTATCTATTTCCAAGAAAGAGACAGAAAAAATCTTCTTGATCTATTTTTTTTATTAAGTTCKTCACAACGGATTAAGAATGTGAAATATTAAAAGCTCTCCACATCAATAGAGAGCTGGCAAGGACATAGACAAAGGAGTCAAATGCTAAGTACTGAACATTATTTACTGAACATATCATTCATTTTGTAGGATACCAATGTACACATATAAGAATGGATCAAAGTGGAAAATCAACCACAGGTATTGGAAAATCTTTTTCCTTTTGCAATTTCCAAACTAAATCACCAATAATTTTGAAAATTTACATACCTGTGATATTAAGAGTGGAGGCTATTATGTAAAAATGCACAAAACATTTCAACAAAAAGTCAATGACCAAAACAATCCTCAAAGTGTGTAATACTATTCTTCATTATTATTTTACTAACACACCACCAGATGTGATTCATAACTTTCTATGACTATGCACTGCAACTGAGGYGTTACACCTCAAAAGAAAGCAAAATATTCTGATGTCATATACTAGCTCCTTTCTTTAAATTTTCATGCTAAGCAGAATAAAATAGTCAGACATTTGAAGTGCAGATCAGTACATTCAGCTGTTCCCCAGAGCTGAGGGAGATTATATTTGTTCCTACATTGAATTATTATTAATGCCAAATATCTTTCAGCTTTTTACACTTCTAATAATGTAAGTACGAGCAAATACTTCACAGAAAATGTTTACACCCAAATATGATCCTGGTAGTGTTTTGCCTTCTAACAGTAGCAACATTTCCATGTTGTACTGAAAAATAAAAGTGTCACAAAATAGACTGATGAAATACCTTTACTTTTAAGTACCAAAGAATAAAAATAAATATCTCATTTTCAATCACAGAACAACATCTAGCTTTGCTATTGTTATTCATAGTGGCTATTACATGCTCATCTCTGCATATACATGTATTTTATGAGAACACATTGGTTGTTGAAAATCAGTACAGCATACAGATSTAACAGAAAGCTCCCCAGAACAATTTCAGCTGGGAATTCTTTGCTGTGTCTCTCTTCCATTCACAATGTAAAGCAACCCCACAGAATGAAAYACTAAAACCACTAACAATGAGAAAGCCTTTAATATCCTCAGAAAATTTTCACTCCTGACACAGCAAGGAGTCATTATTAAGGTCTGTATATGCGATGTAAACATCCCTCTGCATTTTAGGAAACCAGACTGTATGGTTCTTAMAACTCTAATTTACTCCAACACCTCTTGAAAAACTCCCCAAGCTCTAATGYATCTTTAATCTCAATTTCTTCACCTTTTCTATAAAAAATCATATATTTTCTGAGGAATATCCAGAGTTTTCTTATTATGAAATGCTRACAAACAATGAACTAAAATCTCTGTGTAAATCAATATTTCAAGATAGATCAAGCCCAGCTGGTAGGAAAAAGCTCRTTAGGAAAAAGTTTCTTAAAAGCATGAAAGCATTGCCATACTTGCTTTCATGCTTAGCTTCAGTAAGAAAACTGCAACCTTTTGTTTCTGGGTAGAGACATATGCAGTTTAAAAACAAATCCTATTAGAAAAATTACCAGTTAATAAACAGTTTGAATTACTATACTTTTTCCATGAGTCTGAAGTTCATAGATGAGGAGAAAGGTGAAACAATTTGCACTGCACTTATCTGTACTCTTTCAAAATATAAGACTCACAGCCCCCCAGTTGCAGATACATCCAGTGTCTGCTCATGGAAGCAGTACAACAGCCAAGTCAAGTATAAAGTGAACTTTCCTTTGGTTAATCTTTCAAAGCTCTGGCAATTGATTTAAAAACTGCTTGAGCTGGAAGTTGGATCACTGTGGTTTATGGGGATACACAGACTATGCTGAGGGGTTTTGTAAGCTGAGGGGTTTTGTAAGGTCTTTTTGAAACAAGATCCACAATTTAATTAGGTGGAGGTTGTTTTGTGATGTCACAGACCTTTTTTATACAAGGATATGGTTAAGATTTTTCTACTACACAAAATGAATCTTTGTTATACAGAAGGCCCTCAATGGAATTACATTTATTTTTTGGAAGACAGTAAGTTGATTAATTTTGTTGCTATTAAGCTTGTGAGTCTTAAAATAATTATTAAGACCAAYGTTCTGAAAAAGGAAATAAGATCAGAACAAAAAAATTCAACCTATCTTACTGAATTAGGTAACATCAACTTGGCCCTGGGCTTATATCTATCCTGTGCTTCCACAAGACCTGTCAGGAAAATAACCTGTTCCACCTCAGACTACATAGAGACCAATACAGGTATCCAGTCATAAATTCAGAGAGAAGATTATGCAGTACATACTTTTATGCAATGTTAAGTGTCTCTATACTACTAGGGCATTTAGGAGAAATTACTCAATAATTGTCTTGCCTCCATTCCCCAAATATGTTTTCCTGCACAGGAGATACTCCTTTACCACTCTGATTTTTAAAATGTATTTCTAGTCTTCAAGAATGTGATAAAACTATTCCTAGCTGAAATTGGTAGTGTAATAGGAGTTAAATTTTCTTCATAGTTACAGGTGAGCCACTGYTTTTCTTTTTCCTTTTTAACACTTTTACAGAGACTTTGGAATCATGCAGATTCCCCTAGTTTTGGTCCTGGTTTCCCCATGTACAATCTGAAATCTTTGGCTAAGCATATTTGAACTGCAGAGGACAAGATACATGCAAGGTTAAACTGATTCTCATAAGCTTTATACRAAGCTGTGCTTTCAGTGAAATAGTCTTAAGAAAAGGAAAAGACATTAGGGACAAAATGTCAAGCTTTTAAGAAAAGTCAGTTGAATACAAATTGTTTTCCACTATTCTAACAAGTATCCCCAATAAAAATCTGTAATTTTAGCAATTTATTTTGATACAGACAACACATTTTCACAATGCCTTCAAATGCAAGAAGACATATGCCACGTTTTCTTTTGATGTTCTAATGCTGCAGAAAACTGAAGCACATGGGTTTCTTCTATGCACATGAAGATTTATGACAAACATAGCAAGGTTCTGCTCTTACAGGAGTGTGGTGGGTTTAGGACCACGCTTCTATCCTTCAGTGTCTTATACATTATTAAGGCTCCTTATCTGTACATGGGAGGGCCCCTGGGCATTCCTGGCTGCATCCCTGGGAGGCATGGATTTCCAGGTGGATAGCCTGGCATTCCAGGCCTTCTGGGCCCCGGTGGCCTTGTCACAGCTATGGATGGAGGAGGAGGGTTTCCTCCTCGGCTCTGTGGAGGATAATGGCCATTCAGGACAGGGCCAGGATGCTGGAGTGTCTGAGAAGAGCTGGCTTCTTGTGGCTGGCCTGCCTTCTTTGATCCATTGCCATCCTGTCCTTTCTTGCTGTCTGAAATGAGTTTGGAGGACASAATTAACAAATGATCATGCAAATTCGAAGTTCCTTGACAGGGAAATCCAGCAGCTGCCTGACTATCCTAGATTGCAGTAGAAAGTCTGGACCTCCCCTGCCCAAACCTGGGCTAATGCTCCTTCATGATCTTTGTGCTGCATTTATCATCCATTTTGTCTGCAGGGCTCCCATTTGAGTATTTGGGCAATTTGTCAAGATGCACTTAGATATTGTCTATTAATGGTGATGAAAGCAGTAATTACACATGGCTCTTCCAAAGAGAATCATCTCTCACCTGGGTTTCCCTCCTAGGCTTGAGGCTGTTTAGTGGCTGTAGGGCATGTGTGCATGATGAGGGAAAGGAAACAGCCAGCAAAATCCCTTAGGACAGACTGACACCCACCTGCYCCAGCCAGGCTTTCTGATAAGAGTTGCTTATTGTGTTCTTACTACGCCTTCTCCAGGTAAACCTGGCACAGGTGACAAATACTTTCCTGCATAGTTCTGCATCGACAAAATGCAACAGAAGGGTAGAAGATGTAGATTTTGACTGATGTGTGATAGATAAGAAGGATCACTGACATTTAGACCAGGCTTTTTTCAGCAGGGTTATGACTTTCAGTTCAATATAGTTTAGCTTTTTACTTTWGTGTTGCTAGGTMTGAAATAATGTTGCAATATTTCTTWAAAAAGCCAAAGAAAGAAATAGGCTAATACTTGTGATTCAGTATTGTGAAKGTGTTTCAGGAGATTATRGCAAAGGATCACACATGCATGAATTACTCATTGTGAGACATTCAGACCAATTCTTACCTGCGTTTGGAGTGGACTCATCTTGCTTGTCTCCTTTAGGCTTTGCCGGTGGTGGTTCTGTCTCAAATGGATTTTCCTCTTGCTCATTTGATTTTTGTGCCTTTTGTTTATTTCTTCTTTTATTCTCTTCTGCTTGCTAATGATAGGAAGAGAGATGGCATTTTTTAGTGACCCCCAACAGTCTCTCTAATATTTAGTAAAATACAAAAAATCAGTAATTCTCTATTCTTACACTTTGTAACTTCTTTTTAAGTTCCAAGTTAGCTTCCTTGTAGGATTTGGATGTTGCGTTGAGATAATAAAGGCTCAGGCTAAATTTAAAAAAATAATGGTTTCTTGTTAGACAATGATTTAATTAGAAAGACTCAGAACATTCCTTTAGCAACCATTACACTTGTGATAATATAAGGCCTGTATCTTTTTCTTATTTATTGTGCTTAATCAGTGCTAGTATTTTGAACTATAATGAACAATGTGCTTCCTTACATTATTCCTTCTTCAGAAGGCACTGTTATTTCAGGGGGGAAAATGAAAGAAATTATTCTATCCATTAATATTCTACATTCAGTCTTATAGAATTTAAGAAATATGTTTCATTAAGCAGTGCTTAACTCTGAAATTACTTYTATAGAATAACTTACAAAAGTTAACTAAGTCTCATGACATATCTTAAAAATTAGTAAATCATATTTATGAAAGCTCCTGAACAAATATAGTAAACAATCTGAAATACTGTCAAGAAAACAACCAAAATCACATTCCTTTTTTTTTTCCAGTTATTACTTTCTTCTTCTACTAAGACAAAACATAATATTTTCATTTTTCAGCGTATGGAATTATATTGTGACAACTTTATGAAATTAGTAGTTTTCACTATTCTGATTTAATAAGAAAACATCTGCTATGAAGTCTTYAATTGACATAAGCAGTAAATAATTAATCAGCACATGCTGTTTCCTCTGCTTTGCCTGATTTTGCCTTGTATTTTTACTCTTTCTTTTTTTTCTTCTGTTTATTTTTAGTGTCCTTGCTCTTTACATCTAAGGGTTAAAGTAGAATATGGCATCAAGTGAACCTTGGCAAAATTTCATCTCAATATTTTATATTGCACATATAAAATCCTTTTGTAATTTATATTGTGTTCTGTAATGTCTACATTTACTTGCAATGCAAAGTTAAATCCCAGCATATCTTTGTATAGAATTAAATTTCAGTTCAGCAGTATGCTAAATACCCGATATAATAACCCTATCAAGCAAGTTAAAATGCCATGATAAAATAGGACTCAATAAAATCTCCAAGAGCAAATATTCCAGGGCCATTTTTCTTTACCAGTTACTGAGTTACTCACAAAAACCTCTACTAGCCTTGTTTCACATCTCTGTCCCAATAATATAGAGTACAGTCTTTATCAATTAAAGGCACTGAAGATCAGGTTCACTGAAGGTTACTGAGAATAACTCTGCTCCATGACGTTCATGTTTCTATTGAACTTGCTAAGTATTTATAATGTGCTGTTCTGCATTCTGGACAAGATGATCAATGTCATAGCATTACAAATTCCCTATGGACCTTTTGCATTTTAATAGTTTTCTATCTTTTGTGGCAGGAACAACATTTTTAAAAGTATAATTAAAGAAAAAAGAAAGCCATTGAACAAAAAAGAGATATCAACCTTTCTGCAAATGCATATTAAGTCTCAAGAAGTTCAAAGAAAAGATTCATGAATTGTTTAAGTCTCTCATCGCTGCACAATTAGCGCTGCATTTCTTAGTTATTCAGGCAGTGATGATTCAGAGGGAAAGAAACTTATCAGACCTTAGATACAGCAAGCATTGAGTTAATATTCTGTACGTACACCATCAGCAATATAAAGGGTAGGATTATTCCAGGGTTAGAGGCATAACCAAATACCTTCCCAAACCAGGAAGGAAAGTCGTGCTCCAGAGTTTCTGATATGACTTCAAACATTCTAGTCTTCCCACTATTAAGCAGAAAAGTTGACAATATCACATACAATTATTATGGCAACCATGAACATATAAGCTAATCACATCACATCAAACCTGGAAAAGGATAATATAAGGTATGTTAACATTATTTAAAACTTTACACTCTGGAGGGAATTTTGTCTAAAGTAGTATTTATGTATTCTATCGGGGGAAAAGACATCAAAATTCTTATTGTATGCTAATAGATTTTGCCAGGTTACCACCCAAATTATTCCTCAGTGAATCAGAGTATGAGTTGTGATCTCCATACCACCAACCAACAAACAAAGAATTATTTGTGCTCTSTGAAGACATGGGGGAAAAAATTCAAATCCTGGTTTTTATGTTTGACAAGCAAAAAGTGGTCTGCAATTATTTTTTGTTCCACCCAATTTTCCTCTCTCTTTGGCGTGTGACTAATGCTGCACAAGTCAGTGGCTGTGTTTCAGGATATTTTTGCTCTTGTTGCAGCAATCTAGTTACCTTCATATGTAATTGTTCCAGCTTATTTATTAAGTTATTTTCTCRTTAGACTATTTTCCTTCTGAAGTGTACCAATAGATGTTCTGAAAATCTCRTTCTGTTTATGTTGCCTTTTTCTAWGCCTCAGGGCACAGAAGTTTGTAATTTTTAACCTGGACAAGACTGGTAGAATGGGTCTCTGTGTATCAATTCTAWTTAGTAGTTCTACTTAGTTGTAGGAATTGTCACCAAATTGCCATGTGATTGTCCAGTCATTGAAGTTTCCTGTCACTGCTTTTCAGTCTGGTAAAGAATTTCTTACAAATGGGTCTTTTTTAACTCATTCTCAATATTTACACTCTTTCAATTAATATAAAAATTTTGCAGGTAAAATTCTTCTCTACTTTCTCTCTATTTGCCCTACCCACTCACAGTGGATGAGAAATTCCATCCTCTGCTCTCCTCATGCTCTTCAGCATGCACAAAACTTTCTCTGCTGCGCTGTTGCTAATTCTTTCCTTTCTTCCCTACTCCTGGCAGGTCTCTGTTAAATTGCATATGTTGCTTTAATGAATGGACTAAAATTAAAAATAAAAAACAAAACCAAAACTAAACCCTGAATGATTCACAAATTTCAAAAAGGATGGGACAATGAGTTGTCAACAGGAAAATGTTTTGGTTTTTAAATGTAAAGGAACACTCTACCAGTATTTATTCACTGGCTATTCCACTGTAGCATTAGCTATACTGAGGCTGAATGAACCTTCATCAGTTTCAAGTGCTCCCCATCAAAAGTTATATTGAAGATTTCACTTTTTGATGAAGAACATGACAGAGAAAAAGTGGCAAGAATTATCCTTCTCATTTTGAAGAGTAATCTCACCATTTAGTTAATACCCAATTCAATAACTGCTGCTACTCATATCTGACTTCAAATATTTCCTTCAATGTATTTTTGCTAGGACTCAAAAAAAAATCTTAATTTGTATCTCTTGTTTAGTTGTAAATTCTTCTCTAAATTCTTCTCATTCAAACAATTTTCTGTGTTGTCAGAATTTTTGTCATGTCATGTGGTTCTCCCTTTTTCTCTAAATTCTTCTCATTCAAACAATTTTCTGTGTTGTCAGAATTTTTGTCATGTCATGTGGTTCTCCCTTTTAGGTACCTATGACTATTGCAATGACAATCTGTTATTTTGCCTTTYACCAAATTTAATGTGGTGAGACTTCTGCTCCTTTTCAAAGTGCACTGGGGATCACACAGATTTTACATTTTACAGCAGTAATGTATTATTTAAAGCTTCCTTTGCAACCAGAATGCCTCTTTTATGGTTCTCTCACTCCTGCTTTTTTAATATTTTGTTCAAAAACAAAGGCTAAAGACTTTTAAAATTTTTAATTTCTTGTCTTGTCTGTTGACAAATGATACAACTCATTATAAATTTATCTCATGTTACCTGGCAGGTAAAGATGATTCAAATGATCCTAGACTTTCCWGGTACTGTGCACAGAAGGAGAAAGTGTGGCAGTCTAAACTACCTTGAATTCAAGATGTGTTTGCAGAGCAGGCCTAGGTGTTTAGAAAAGATCCATGACTATGGARACCTTGAAGACTTCAGAAACAAATTCAGCTTCACAGTGGTAGTACAGACTCATGAAATTCTGTGAGCTGGAGAGAGTCAAGGCATTCAGACTGAACTACAGTACACTTATCACACCCTCACGCATTTTGATCTGCCCTTCATACAGGACATAGACATTTCCTGAAAGCCATCTCTTTCAAACACAACAGGTCAYTGCTCTACTCCATAACAATAATTTTTCTTCAGTGCAGCAGTAAGAATAATTTTTTTTCATTGAATCTGACAAAAATAAAAGTTTTTCTGTTCTACACCTCAGATAAAACTTTCTAAAGAATTAGTCAGTTTTCCAGGATTCCTGCTTTGGGAATTATCCGCAATGAGAAATGTATCACAATTAAACACTCAGCATATCAGGTGCTAATGCTTATTATGGAGKCGCTTTTTCATTACTGCATCATTCACTGTGATGTGTGGAAGCAATTCATTTCAAAAATTGCAAAAAGGAGRTAAAATGCAAAGAACCTGAAAGGACCACAGTCAAAAGATGGTGGGATGGAGACAATGGTGTACACAGCAGGTAGTGTGGAGAGAAAAAGGATGAAAAGCAGCATGGCCATGTAGAAATTATTGGATCTGGAAGCCTTGAAGACTCGTTCCTGGGGGACATTACAGCACATCACTGCCCAGCACTGCAGGTACATTGATGTGTGGAGGCGGAACACATTGATTGCTGGGAGACATGGAGCATAAAAAGATCCCATCCTAAAAGAGAAGCAAATAAATAAAATAACCACTATGCTATAAGACTTCTGTCTTCCAAGTATGCCACAGATTGCCTCTGTCAATATGTTTTGCACACTGTGCACTTAGAAATTCATATAGCCAACTTTATGGGGTTTTTAAACTGGCCTTTGCTCCTTTTTAAAAACTTGAATGAGTACAAAGAGAATTATCTTAGTAAAAATATGAACTTCTTGTTACAAAGTCCTCTTTCTCTGCAAATTAAATGAGGACTTGGTGAAAAGTTATTCACTCTAATTTTTCCAGGTAACATCTTGCTTGTGTTGTGTCAAAAAAGGATAGTCTTTTTTTTAAAAACTAGGTATTACCAATTCCTTCAGCTAGGAATAAACAAAATAATTTCATTCATAATTTATAATTTTTATTGATATACTAGCACTTTTTTGGAAATATATTTATAATTTTTATTTATATACTAGCACTTTTTTTGAAAAGATATTTTTGCTTAATTTACATTTATTTTAGCTGCTGTTGCCATGTAAATTTAGTGCTYCATGCCAACAATCTGTTTATTGACTCTGTAAAATATGATTTTTTTCCTTATTATATATGGTTGCGTGGTTRTGGCACCAAAATAATTGGCACATTTTTATTTTCATCACACCTTCTTTCTTACGTCATGCTGACTAAGCAGCTAAATTCATTTTCCTGGTCAAATAATACAGAATACAAGAGATTGGGAACCTGCTTCTTCCTTAATCCTTGGTCCTTTGATCAAGGTGATCAAGCTAAGCTGCTTTGCCCCTGAGTGCCTCAGACATTCAWTTTGGAAACAGGAAAGATATTTACATTAGGGTTGGAAAGACCTTCTGAATACAGAAAAATGACAGGCTTTATTATTTTTATATATATCCCCTTCCTCTTTTCATGTATCTTAAATGAAAACATAAAGGGCTTTACTGAAGGGACAGCTTTTACTATACAAAAAGCTTGATCAGCCAGGTCATACTAAATGTAAAAAATTAGGCCTTAGCAAGAATTAAGAAGTCAAATGCTTGCAGAGAACAGGTCCTGAGGAAGACTGAGCATGTTGCATGAGGACTCTATATGCTGGTATTCTTTACCAGCGATGTGAAGTCCGAAAATAGAATGAAAACCTACACYTTTCCTCCTCTACATCTAAGGACTGATGCTGCAGCAGTAGCATTGTTTACACATTCATGTGACTACACAGATAAGTATAAATACATTTGCTTTAAGGCCTYTTTGCATAGGAACAGGGGAATAGAATGGTAAGGTTCACTGAAAGGCTAAATTTCAAAGCAAAACACTACAGCAAGCAGTCAGTGACCAAAAGCGTAAATTTAATCTATGCAGATTTTTACTGGTTTGTTTTATCAACTCAGCACAAAATCCTGATAAATGTAGTCCAATAATCTCAGTCCATAACTAGTTTTGAATTGTTCCAACTGATTGTAGTTTATCAGAGTTTGGTATATATTGCATATACTTCCATCAAATTAAAGAAATGGGATAGGGTCAGGATTTCAGAATAATCCTTCACAGATACAGATAAATCCCACCATCCTGCAGATACAACATGCTTTGCCAAACCTACCAGATCATGCCTTGGTTAAAGATCAGTCCCAGCACATTGCCACTTATATCAAACTCAGAATATGATGGCTGAAAGAAATGATACAGATGTTTTCATTAGGTTTGCACAAGGGGTTTTAAGATGAGTTAGAGTAGATGAAAACTTTGAAGAGTAGCACGACACTGGCATCATGTTGCAAGGCGTCTTGATGCATTTTATCAGTGAATCATGAAACAAATTATATAATTCAAGGCTACAAGGTAGTCTTTAATAGAGTTTGCAGCATTTACTGAAAATCTTTCTGACATTTGTTCAGAAGCAGGTGTTAATGGAAAATTAAAACAATTCAGAAAATTTCCATTGGAGTTGCCACTGGTTRTCAAAATATTTTGTCCTCCAGTACAGCACCAGCAGAGAAATTTAATGTGATGAATGTGATTTAATTGATTTAATATCCAATTGAACTCTTGCACTATTTCTCCTTTTTTTTTTTCATATTCCAGCAATTGTACTTTTAGTTTTCCTTTTAACATTGATAGAGGTTGCCAATCTTTTTTTTTTATGGAAATCTTACTTTGAATTTGAGTGTTTTATTCTAATTTTCCCTTTAAGATTCAGAACTTTAAGAACTGTATAAGGTCTCATTACCTCTTTCTTAGCTGAAGAAAGCCCAGTATCATACATTTTTATTTCCAGTGTGGACACATAAATACCATAAAAATTGTTTAGTCTTTTATTTCTGAACTAATAATTTGACCCTTCATTCTGGTTTTTCAAACCTTTAATCACTTACTAATCTCTTCTTTTACCTTAATTATTTATATCTTATTTATTAAAATTTCCAGTTGTAAACATTGAATACACTGAATTTAAGCAATGATTGAAAGGCAACAGATGTTATTTTGTGTCCATATGCAGCAGATCAAAACTTTCTGCTAAGATATTGATGGCTTTAAACGTTTTGTTTGTACCTGAATGTCTGTTTCAAATATATTATTTATATATTTATAAATATTATTTATATATTTCTACACCGTAACAGATGTCTTGCATAATTCACCATAATGATGGACAAAAAGACCATGAATAATGCATGTATTACATATATGATAACTGATAGAGGGTAAGAGAGGCATGAGATGCAAAAGTAGCAATTCCCTTACAGCTGAAGCAAGACAAAGTCATTCTGCTGAAGCCTTCAATTAAAGCCACAATTTTGACTTGTACTGTGCTGTGCTGTTGGAATATCTGAAGTTTCTGCACTTTTTCTGTGTAATTTTATGCATATACACACATATATATATGTTTACAGTGAAGTGATATATTTATGTCACATGTATTTATGAATCTGCTAACATAAGGGGAACAATTAAAGAGATTACTAATATTATGCTTGAAAAGCAGTTGACTAAAGAGATCTGTATAG
This sequence comes from Sporophila hypoxantha, assembly GCA_002167245.1. Classification (NCBI taxonomy): domain Eukaryota; kingdom Metazoa; phylum Chordata; class Aves; order Passeriformes; family Thraupidae; genus Sporophila; species Sporophila hypoxantha. Next base: position 2,052,737 of record NDFG01001453.1, read on the forward strand.
GTTAGAATATCAAAAGAAACATGGAGATATTGATAAGATCATAGAGAATCAAATAATGTATGACTGCTTTTTGTAACATAGGTGCTAGCATTTACAGATTAAATAATTTGAAATCCAATTTTTAAACAAATAAAAATAAGGTCTTCCCACACAACATGCAAGTYAATCTCTGGAATTCTTCACCAAAGGACATCTTGATCATCAAAAATGTTTTTCTTGYAGCAAAAGGCTTAAAATTAATGGATATATATCCATGACCACTAACCACAGAGACATAGGTATAGCTACTTCCTAAGGAAGGTTTTCAAATGAGCTATGTCCAGAAATTCAGTGATTTCCAGCTTCAGCTTCCACTTCCAGGTGCTGTTTCAGGCAGCTTACTGGACCTGGGGACCACAATGGACCAGAACATTACAGACATTCCTATATACTGCCAAATAAAAATGTCAATTATAAAATGGTTTCAGGATCCCCTACAAGCAGATATGTTGTTGCCAATTTTTCTGTTCATGCTATATTCAAACTCTTTCCATTTCATTTTGATATTGCAAGTTATTACTGTTTGACCACAACCTGACTAAYTGGTAGTCTCTGTATCCATCCCCACACTAGTCCTGCTGGAAGGTAAAACATAAAAATAATGCTGAAATTTCATGGGAGTCAGCAAGTAAGAATGAGATTGCTGCACCAGAAGCAAGAGTTTTTTAACAGAAAACATGAAAACTCTCACTTTCTCTGGAACACTGGGATTTCCCAAGATGCAGTTCTTAGCAATGTGAGAAATGTTTACATGTATGAAGATAAAWTTTTTACAAAAGGTGGTGAAAATTACAGCTATGACTGCTTATGTAGAGATACCCTTGAGAGTCTTAAATTATGTAGCCTTTTTCTGTACTTCTCAGTAAGTACAAAACCGGCTTCAGGAGTTACACAAGCTCTGACAATACCATGACTAYGATTTAAAAGATGAAAAACAGCATCAGACCCTGAAAGCATAAGTAGCTGGCAAATTTAACTTGGATCAGGTCAGTGTGAGACTGCAAGTCTCAACTCCCGGTGAAGAGTTCTGTGCCTGCTTATGTTATGGGCCTTACTAATTTTACATCAGCTAAACTAATTCTAATGAAATACAGATTTATCTATCTATCTATCTATCTATCTATCTATCTATCTATCTATCTATCTATCTAGTAATACTTCTAGAAGAGGATCTTTCATTGTTTTCTTCACAACAACTGTGCTTGAAGATCCTATCCAATCAATGAGATTATATTCTGTGAAATGTTCAAATAGTAAATGTGTGAAAAATGTGTGTTCTTACAAAGAAAATAAAATTTTCTCTTACAAAATAAAATAAATTGAAGAAGTCCTAAARTTACCAGTCTAAAGAAGAAGAAAAATATTAAGACATAAGCAAAATGTGAAAAAAACCTAACACCATGTAGTTCAGGGGTTTTGAAGTTGATGTATCTACCAAAGTTAACTCTATAGCATTGAAAGGAAAATGTACTTTGTTACTAAATTGTGAAGTGATGGATAGCAAAGACATTTAAAATCAGATACTTACAAATCCGTACTCCAAATCCCAGCACCAGCAATAATTGAAAAACCTAACAAAGACGGCCCTTAAAAAATCGCCAATTAGAATTGTGATGTATGTTGTCATCATGTCAGAGACTGTCAGGCGCACAAATTCCTGTTGGAGCAATATTCTCTTTTAAGAATACATTTAAGCAATTAATAGTTACAATAATAATTAAATACTGTACTAGATCTTTAATTGTGCTTATCCTGCTTCAACCTGGACAAAACTCTTGACCTGCTGTCACCCTAGTTTTTTAAGATTTTCTAAGCCTTCTGATGTTGACATTCTTGTAGTGAACTTTCTCAGACACTTTCTGTAAATAACTGATTGTTTTGTCTTCTTTTATAGAAGAAGAAAAAGTTGATAGACTGTTAGTTTGACCAGTGTCATTGGAGAGGTGTCACTGTCACCCTCCAATCYGCTGTCACTTTTGGAAAACTATAAATGTTAGAGTCAGAAAATAAACTTCCTCTTTCTTCCTTCACCTTAAGAACAGTAGTGGGCTTGTGTTCATTCATGTCCTGTAGTGACAACCTTCCTACATTCACTGATTCCGTAATGTGCTAGAACTACTGCCCCTCATTTTCTAGAGTTCTTAAACTGCTTTTGACCTCTTTGAGAAGATTAAAAATTAAAAAAAAAGTGAATGGCTTCTTTCTCAAGGAGTGTCAATGTCCAGTGGATGTGGAGAGGGAGGAAGAAAATCCAAATGCAAATCCTCATGCCTCTACATTTAGGTTAGGCATTTTATGTTTCACTAAAACCTGCTGTACTACGCCTTACCCTGACAGCCCAGAAAGACATTACTCTCCCTGATATGAAATTAAGGGTAAAATTATTTCATTACGAGCTTTTGGKGTTCTTAGCTTCTTATTCTGCATCAGTGAAAAGAAAGGAGCTGATTTTCCTGCCTATACGGTCCCTGCTAGGGATTTATTAATTCAGGAGGASAGATTGTTAGAGTGGTGGAGAAACAGCAAAATTTATTCAATATGGAGTTTGTTGTCATGGTCAAAACAACAACAAAGTAGGATCAAATAGAGGAAAAGGATATGTTAGAAAATTGTTGGAAACCACATTTTATGCTAGTGGGTCAATAAGAATGAATGTTCAACTGAATCAAATAAAATATTTGATCAGATTTTCCACTAAACTTTTATTGTCCTTAGGCATTATTTTACTTGGCTAAAGACAGAGATGCCTTCTCAAAAGCATACTGTTGTAAGAGCTGTCTTACATACATGTCCCTTTTGAGCTACTCCTTTATTTTTTCAAAATTAGTAGACAAGCAAGGCAAAGATGACATCAGGAAGATGAAAATAAAATTAAGAGGATAGAGGAAAGGAGAGGGGAAAAATAAATGTTTTCCATTCAAACAACTAACAGAAGAAAGAATTTCCTGTTAGACAGGATTCAARGAAAATAAAATAATTTTTAAAAAACTTTTGGTCCAAGAGAAAGTCCCACATCTGCTCCTCCTCACATTGTCTCACTTGTTAGCCAAATWACAGAGGATTTAGATATCATATCCTGTAAGAGACTCTATGATCTRTTTTCAAATCTGAGCTCCAAGCAGSTACATTACCTGTCCTACCATTGTTTCCCAACACGGTCCTCTGGGGACATCAGCAGGATCCACCTGTATTGGAGGAGCAGTTGAATTCTCTGGAACAGTACCATTGTACAGACTGGCTTCCCATATTGTCATGTTATATTTGACTATCTTTTCTTCTTCCAACTAAGTAAAGAAATAAATTGGGGGAACAAAATCAACATGAGCTTGTTACCATCCCTCAAGATTGTCTATCCCAAAATTCCCATTGCTAACTTAGATAAATGTAATTTGCAGAACTGAAATAAAAAATGCCTTTCACAGATACGTCTGTGACTCACTGGAGTGCCTCAATGTTGCCCAGCAACCTTTCAAACATAGTGAAGGGAAGAAAATATCTTGCCTTGAGGTTGATTTCATCCATTAGGGCAATAATGAAAGTGTAGAGATTGCCAAGGAAAAGAGCAAAGATTCTTCCCAGCTGCCATCTTAGAGCTATTCGAGGGTGGTAATTTTCCAGAGAACTGATTACATCAAATAAAGTTGGACAGAACATTCCTAAAAGTGACATAACTGTGTTTACCTGAGGAGGGGGAAAAAGTTTACAGTGAAATATTAGAGACAAATTATTCTATTAATTCTGATTTGGGTGAAAAATATATTTCCATTACTACTTTTTATTTGGTATTTGATTTAATAAAAACCAAAATCCACTCTGAGTATCACAAGTCCCAGTCTGCCTCTTTCCACTAATTCCCTATTCCATGACACACTAGACAATTGTATCTGAACAGTGTTCCGACAGAACTAGGAACTACTGATATAGAGAGGGAGATAAAAACATTTACAGCATTAAAGAGAGAGAAGGGGAGTCAGAGAGAAAAATGTCTTTTCCACAAAGTCATCAGCATCCCAGTATGCTGTGAACTTCAGGAACACATGACAAAAAATATATTTACCCGGGGTTTCTCCATCACATATAAATCATGTTCATTCCTTAATGACTCTAGTGTAATTAAATTTTCTACAAAAGCAGCTTAATACTTTCATGAAGAATGTAAACTTTTAGAGCTTGTTTCTTCCTTGCTTATAGGAACTGCACCTTTTTAAAATTTAAAATTGTACATTAGGTGTTGGGATTTTTTTCTGATCAAATCCTCAATTCATATATTAATGATGCAAACATAAGAAAATTCGATCTATAGAATAAGAAAAATGTGTAAATTTCACTCAGAAGCCAAATATATTTATGCAATTAAATTATTAATATCCAATCAATGGCAATGTTTTGTACTTACAAATATGTTAATTACCCATCAATAGGAAAAAATTTTAGCCAAATAATATCAGTATTGTTTTATCCACTCTGCTTTAGAGATATACCTGCTCCAGATCTTAGTTCTGTCACCTTAGAAGCCTATTTTTATCATAGAAACAAAAGCAAAACTATGAACATAAAGACAAATGTTACCTACTTTCCAGATTACAGCATAAACTAATATAACAGCCTTTGGTAGCCCAGTTCCTGTTAGCACAAATCTGTTACCACACCTTTAAACTGAGAGAAAGCTGAATTCCTCCAAGCTCTGTTGTCTCAGAGCTTGTGTTGCCTTAAATCAAAAAGTTTTGTACACAATTTTTCCTTTCCTATCAAAATAAAATGTGATAACAACTAACTTAATCCACTCTCAACAGTCCTATTTTTCTGGATTCAGAAGTGGATTAGTTGATATTTTAATATTACTTTCTCAGTCAGACTTTGGTGTTGAAAATTCTGGATTGCTTTTCCATGTTCCATCATCACCCATCTCATCAGCTTTGTGAGGCTAACACTTTAAGTATGCACTTCACACTCCAGCTCAGAAGGTAATCTTGAAGTAACAAACTAGTTTTACAACACACACAGTAGCATTTTTGCTAACGAAGTAAAACCTTCCCAGGTTTTCAAACAGCACGCTGACTTCAGGCGCATACGCACACTGCTGCAGCAAACAAAATCGTCATCTTCACCATACACCCTTATCAGGCAGGGTGCATCTGCTTTAGAGGAAAGGATTAGGCTCAGATTAAGCACAAAAAAAATCTCATGGGTCACTTGAACAGGGCAAGTGGAACTGGAAGGCATCAGTTTCAACCTTTTGCTACACTGCAGAGTTGTATCCATGAAGCCCCAAGTAACCTTCTCTGTGCCCACAGATCAATCACTCAGTTTGGCCCAGTCTCAGGAGAAAAGCAAGAAGAGAGTGGGTTCCTTGAACAGATCTTATGAATCCATAGAGTGTCTGGAAAACAATCCTAAGAGCACAGAGGAGGAAATGTAAAGGCCTCAAATGAAAGCTAAATACTGAGGGATATTTGAAAGAAGCAAAGTAGAAATTTGATGGAAGCAGAGAGACATAAGCAATTCTTATGTTAGACATTTCCCACCCACACAGAGTATTTAAACTACCAGGGGCAAAAAGGCAACGTGCAAAGCAGAGGAACACAGTTTCAAACCACATCTATTATAGAAATAGCACGAACTTCATTTCTTTCCCACCACCCGTAGTTCTCCAGACCTTCCAAGGCAAATTGCTGGGATCTTCTTACAACAAAAAAGATGAGGTAGCCACTTCCAGCAAGTGTGCATAGGGCTAAGAAGTTAGCAAGAACCCTTAGGAATCGAGTCAAATGAATATTTTCTTCTTTTCGGCTCTCCTGCTCCTCCACAATTGCTTCCTGCACTTGTTAGAAAGAAAAGAATATTATCAATACTTTAATGGTCAAGGCCCTACATTGCTTCAATTGTTAGAGGTCAGTTAAATAAATTACAAAGATGCAAATGGATGTCTGGGGTTCATCTTTTAAGATGAATGTATATTGTCTCATAAAATCCTGTTCAGGTCCCGGAATATTCTGGGGTTTTGCCAAAGTTTCCTTTGCCCCTGTTGAGTGTGCCCACAATGAGTCTTGTTACACTTGTACTCGTGTCAAAAAAAACCTAGCATGTTCTTTCAGCTTGCAAGGTGAAACAAGGTTGAATGATACAGCAGGATAAATGTGTGATTGTCTGTCAGAAAAGGAAATGTCACGTTTTTGAAATGTGCATTTGTGAGAAAAGAGGAAAATGTTTTACTCTGAAAGTCAGCGACTCAGAAAGAATGAAAAGATGTGGGAATCCCCCCAAAAAATTGGACAGTGCAGAGCTTCAGACTGCACAACAAAATGTTTGCCCCACATTTACCCTTGATCATAACTGATAAATATTAAGACTCTAAGGCAACTATAATCTCCAGTTTTTACTCTTTCCAGGTGAAAGAGCTTTTGGTCTGGAGGGTCCTCATGAAAGGAAGTTTTGTCACAGCTTTTGACTTAGTTTAGAGATTTTTTGCCCAGTGGGGAACCCGAACGACAGTGTAATAATTGCCTTTCATGGTTCTGCTCCTTTTACAGCAGAACATAGGTGCTAGCTGTATGTTTGTCACATAAATGAGGAGAATGCAACAGCTTTCAGACAAAACTCCCATGACCTCACCCAAGCCAAGATTTCACCCTTTCTCTCTGAGGTTCCTTGCTTGTTTGCAACAATTACAGTAAATCTTCTGAGTTTGTTTCTCAAAATTAAGCCTTTTTCTCAACAGATTTGTATTCTTTCCCAAATAGCTTTCAACATCTGCTCTTAGTTGGCAGGCAGGGAAGTTCTTACAGATTCAGCACTTTCAATCAGTATTTCTCCTGTAATTGCTTTCTTGGAATCTTCTCTTGATGACTTACATTTGAGGGCAGTTCTGTGTTATACCTGCAGCTGAGGGGGTGGGCAGGGTGAAGGGGGTGTGCTGTGGCACTACTGTGGACAGGAAGAGTGCAGCTGAGCAGAGCAGCCAGTGCCCAGAGTGTCACACTTGTCAGTGTGACTGCGAACCTGGCACCTTCTTCATTGTCTCACAACACTACATCTGTTGTTCTCTGTACATTACATTGAAAATTAAATCTTCTTTTTGCAGCATGCTACACTGGTGTGTCCCAGCCACCCTACAGCACAAACACATTCTTTAATATTCAACATATAGAATATATCCCCTCCACTGTTTTCACAGCCCTGTGTCTTACATCTTGCCCCAGATTCCTTACACAACTACTCTTGAAATTAATATATCCTATACATTGGAAAGAGGCCTAAGAACATTGCATTGCATATTGGGCTATATTTTATAATTAATTTGGAAGTAAGACATTTTTTTACCTAAAAGCAAGTAGAAACTCAAAATTCTGAGGTCAGTTCTTCTGATAAATAGCCCTATACAGATTATTCTATTATTTGTCTTATATCTCTTCTCTGTAACAAGAGAAGTTGACAATGTGAGGTTCCCAAAAGGGGAGCAACATTTTGAAAAAAGTTTTTAAAAGTTTTTCAGACAAACACCATAGAAACTGGAAGCCATCTGAGATAAGAAAAAATAAAATATTATTTTTACAGTAGAATCAGTTTTCTAAAACTGGTACTGTCAGCAGAGAGGACACAAAAGATGGTAGTGTTATTTCTTTCACAATTACAAAGAAAAAAAGTCTGCTGGCAAGACACAGAGACTCAGAAGGGTATAGAGATGCCAATTTGAGTACACGTTTCTGAGCCTCAGCACACCTTGCTCTTGACCTTAATTCCACCTAATTCACACCAGTGTGAAAGCCAAATCGTGTTGTCTCTCCTTAGTAAATTCTGTTTTACCTTAAAGCTTGTTGTGATGGAGGCAAACTTATTATCTGCTGTCTCAGGATTGCCAATCAGGTAGTCCCAGCTTGTGAACATTTTCCAGCTGAAATTAAAACTAGTGTCATCCCCACCACCATCGTCATTTGCATTCTTTGCCATTCTACAGAAAACACAAAGACACAGGAAGCACTTGTTAGCACTAGTTCTGCTTTGTGGGCATGACTTTTAAATGGTTCCTAATTTCTAACTTTTTTTCCTGAAAAAACTCTACATCATTCTTGCTGTTAGTTATGCTTTACTAAATCTTTATTTCTGAAACAAGTGAGCAATGTGGAGATTTTCTTATTTAGACACTTTATGAGCTCACCACAAATATTTTGATGAGAAAGAATGAATGTATTTCATTAACCTCTCAGAGAAACTCTGCTAGATAAGAAGCTTAATAGAAAAACAATATTGAGAACAATGCTTAAATAGAAAGGTGCAGAGCATCCTGAACTGCGATAGACTTTATTAGAGAGCTCACAAATAGAAAAAGAAGAAAAATCCAATAAGCAAAATATTCTAAAAGCACACAATAAAAAAATAAATGCATAAATAAAGCAAAACATATAATAAAGAATATAAGAAATATTCTAAATAACAAGACAGAAGAAAAAGTGGTTTTAACATATAACATAGCACTCATACAACGATCTTCCCTATCATCTCCTCTGCATATACTAAAATATTTATTACAGTGTCCAGAAACATCAGATTATTTCTTCAGAGAAGTACTTCTTCAGATTAAACTTAATCTTGTCTTCAAAGCTCTCTGTTTTAAAGGAGCTTCATTCATGTAAGAACCATGGTATTGCTTTGCATACTTTGTCACCTAATTCAAGAAGTCATTAAACGCAAGGAAAGAGTGTGCTGATAAGATACACACCACTTAGTCATCAGTATTTCTGGTCAGGAAAAGGTAACACTTATTTTAAATCTTAATAATCCACCACAGCTATGCTATTCATATTCATATTCATATTCATATTCATATTCATATTCATATTCATATTCATATTCATATTCATATTCGTGCAGTTTATGTATCATATTTTTAAAAGTCCAGTAAAATACATGCTCTGAAATTTAGATTGAGAATAGTAAGTAAATACAGAAAACCTTTCTGAAATGCCAAAAATCAATACCAGGGTTGGTCTTATCCATAAGAGTCAGACATCACAAAAGATTCTTGATAAAGTCTGCCCTGCTTCTGATTTATAGAGAAAGATATTTCCTTCTCAAGGGTTTCTAATGAAATTATGACATTGTGGCAAGAATATAATTTCTTTGTGATCACAAATATTTCAATTTTATGTTATATACTGCAAGAGTTGAAGGGAGGAGATCTACATCTAAATATTTCCCCTAAATAAAAAATTAGTGCTTATAATCCTCACTGTCTCTTTCACATAGACCTTTCTCTCTGTTCTCAGTCAACAGCAGAAAAATGATAGCACCTCCTGCTACACTGCTTTTAGTTTCTGTGCTCACTGTGTTTATGTTTGGAGAAACAGAAAAGGGCAGAAGACTGCAAGAACTCTCATATGATTACCTAAATATTGCTCATCATTAGTGCCATATGGCAAGATGGAAAATTAGCACATACAATGTATTTTTTTTCTTAAGGATATTCCTTTGTTTTGGGCTATGGGGTTTTCCTGCTATCAGGAATATTTTTTGTCTGAGAGTCATTGAAATAAAATTGTCTGGGACTAAGACTTTTCTAATCTTGGTAGTTGTTTTATCAAAAATATTTAAAAACCTACTTTTGAACTAAATCAATTGCTATTTTATTGTACTAGTTTGTTTCATCTCAAAAAATATGTATATGTGACTGAAGACATATTTTTTTCTCAAATGATTGTTGCCTTATACAGGAAGCCGATTTGAAAACAGAGCATGAATTAATCTAGTGCTCATGCAAGTGAAAAATACTGGCTTCAGAAYAAAACAATGGAAATACACTAGCTGCATTTTTCTCAATGTTTAACAATGTCTTTGAGCCTTGAACTGCAAGCTTTTTATTTTTTTCACTACAGGCTTTTTATAAAACCACAGCTAGAGGTGTACTACTGTGTTATGTGGTCATCTTTCTTGAACCAAGGGTATTAAAAATTATATTAACTGGCAGCATTTACTGTGGAGTGTGAGCTGAACTGTGAATGAAGAATTATTTGCCATATACTTCTTTCTTGTGTTCTTCCTTCATAAAAGAGTTTAACTCATAAAGTACCACTGAAGGTAGAATTATGGAATTTCCTGGCTTTTAGCTGAAAATCTACTGGCTGTCAAGTATTATGAAAAGATGGGCTGACAGATCTCTTCCTCACTTTATGCATTCATTTTTAATTTTGAAGTTCAAGAGAGAAGTGTTTTGTTATTTCAGTAAAGATTTATTCACACTTTCACAACACTGTAACACAACTTCTGGTGCAAAATAGATTAAAAAATACAGGTTGAAGAAGTCTTACATAACTTTGACCTTGCACTTGGTCTTGCATTGTCCTGTACTTAGAATTAGTGCATTTTTTAAAAAGACGGTCTCCAGGGTCAACAGTGGAATTACCTGCCTTTTTGAATGTACTTTTTCCACAGCCAAGGAGAACTTACGTTCGAGTGACAATCATAAAGCTATAGCCAATAGACCCAATTCCAACAAGGAAATATGAAAGAGGCATCCTGAACTTGAGCCACCCGATTGTCCTCTGGTTATTGTAATAACCATAAAAGAGTACAGAATACTGTGCAAAGCCCTGAAAAGTCAGAAAAAATTATAATGTTATTTTGTTATACTTTTATATATAATGCATATAATCAGTAAATGTGTCAGTAGCAATATATTAAAACATTCATTTCAGTGAATTTGAATTAGTTGCAAATATCACTATAATAAAGCTCACAGGATAGGAACAGTGTACCTTTATTTTAAAAAGACATAGAATATTTCATAGCAACTTCAAAATCTTTTAAAACTGGTCATTAATAATCACTCTACAATTTAATGAGTCAAAACTTTGTCAAAACTTTCTTGTAAAGAAAGAAACACATTGTCTTCCAAAAATTGTTTTTCAGATTACTTGCAGATAAAATCCCATATTTTTAACTTAATTTTCACCTTTCTAAAATTTATTTGCCTGAATTTGGTATGAAAATCTTGTGTGCTTTCTTTGTCTGATAACAGTTGTCTGCTGTTCATTGGGTGATCATTCAGTGTATATGATAATCAATAGGTAGGGGCATTTTATAGGAGATTATTCAGTATGTAATTCTTCAGCACATTTAGACTCAATTCTAAGGCTGTAAAAAATGCAATTAAGTTCACTATCTTTCTCTGCAATTCAAAGTCTCTCTTCTTTTCTAAATATCATAATATGAATTTCCCTCTCTTCTACTGGTCAGACAGATGATTTTTCTAAATTTCAACAGTATGTTATTGACTGTAAGAAATTGCTGGTGTCTGCATGGATCAAATAGTTAAATCTTCCTGGTAATTCTCAGGTTATTGCAAGAACTGATCTCCTAGAAGAAGGCCAAAACCCGAGCCTTTACCAGGACAGCTCAGTGCATGCACAGCAGTGGCAAACCTCCAGCTGGATGAAGAATTCCAAGTGCAATATGTAGTATTTCACCGCATAGTTGGAGGATAAACCATGTATAATTTTGACGGTAATACAATAATAGAAAGGGTAGGTGAATTAAAAAACCATTTGCTACCCTTGTTTTTCAGTTGCCTACTTTCCTTAAAATTACTATCTTTCTCTTTTATTTTTTTAAAACATGCACTTAATTTATTGAAGCTTTTCCTATACATGAAATGAGTCTCAGGCTTATTTGAAAATGAGTCTCAGGCTTATTTGAAAAACCTAATTCACAATTCTAAGCTGAAAATCAAATATAAATATATGGCACACAAAAATATTATTCAAAATATCTTGATCCACATATCTAATTTTTCTTCATCTCTGACTAGATTTGAGAGATGTGCTTATGCATGAGGGATAAAAATATGCACATGTCTAATAAGGCAAGTATTCTAATGGAGCACATTTCTTGCTAAGTACTATTAAAACATCTACACCTGTCAGAACACATTCAAATTCAATAGTATGTATACTGCGTATTTTTGGTCACCTATAATTCCATCTTAGTCCAGGTTTCAATACAGCCTAATGCAGCTCTGGAAAGCCTTTTGGATCCCCAAAATCATTAAAATGCCCTTTTAGTCTCTGTGTTCTGCAAGTCAGGGGTAATTCCTGAACAGCGTATCATTTGGTTTGTTGATTCCACATCACTTCACCATAAGATTAGAAATAACTTCAATTCTGTAGAAGTAAGTGTKCATGGAAGATGTCTTTCACTCCTTTCTGAACCTAACATAAAAGAATACTGATTAAATGTGTTACTGCAATAAAACTGCAGACATTAATATTTTATGACTAGATTATAATCTGAAAACTAAATGTTAAAATTGAATTCCAAGTAGAATATAGCAAAATCCAAATATGCTTCCCTTTGCCATGTCACTAATGTGAATCAAGCACAGAAGAAAGCAGAATGGGCATGTTGAGCTCATCTTTTCTTGTCTTAGAGAGTGGTTAGGGGCTATGATCCAATTATAAAGAGATGTCTCCACCCAAAGTAAGGTGACATTAAGAGACCACACTCTGCATTCAACAGCACAGATTTTACTTAATGGTAAATGTGAGGGGGAGAGAGACACAGAGAGAGAGAGAAAAAAAATGGGAGTTAGGGAGGGAGTAAGAGACAAAGAAAGTGGAATGGAGAGACAGAGACAGAGTGATTAAGTAGAAAGATAAAGATATCACTGTCACCACATGGATTCATGTGGCATGCTGCCAGTCCTTTTTCACCCTGGTCTTCTCAGTGGAGGAGTCCCAAGACATTCTTCTGTGGTATCACCTTTATACAGTCCAAATTCCAGGTGTCCATGAGGTTCCCATGATTTGGGATGGCATGTGGATGAGCACTTGCTTCCTTTCTCGCTGTTTGCCACAGTGGGAATTTTTGTCCAGATGCTAACCAAGCCTTCACCCCTGTTAGGCCTGGAATTAACTACTGCAGCATCTGTGCTTATCTCAGGTTCCATTATKTTGGCTTATCTAATGGGGACAGTGTTTCCTGCTGTATTTTTTAAGTCCTTATGTAGGGCTTGGAGTTCTTGGATTTTGTTGGAGTTTTGTTTAGGATAAAATATTGATTGGTGATATGTGATCATTTATTTCTAAATTACGTGGTAGCATACAAATGTTGCTAACAGATGAAAGGTGCTGTTTAAAGTATAGAGATGACAAGACAAAGAAGCAGAGAATATTTGACAATCTGACATGCCTCAAGAATTTTTTTTCCCCTCAATTTTACAGGGGATCGATCTCATTCATTGCCTTATTCTATGTTTATTATGTTTACATTTGCTCCTTTTGTTAATTGCTACATTGTTACTTACTGTATTTTCTTTTTCACACCTGTCCATTAATTTCTGACAGTTATTAAAAACTTCTCCTGTCTTTCCACCATGCCTTCATCCATCTTCTCTGGAACAAATTTATTTTACAAGCTTTGTTCTGATATTCTGTATAAAGCTCTTCTAGCCTATTCTCTTGGCAAAATCTTCAAGTTGCTGTAATTCCTTTTTTCTCCAATATTTCCCTGATATTTTTCTTTCTCCTTTTATAATTTCAGTACCATTATCTCACTAGCCACATGATTAGGTTTATTTTTACTGTCACTCAGATTTACAACCTCTAATGCACTAGATGAAATGACATTTTAAGTAGTCACTGCAAAATGTTACATACATATGTTTTTAGAAAGATCTTCCAATGCTTTTTTATCCAAGGAGAATCCATCACTGGCATTGTATGTAATCGAAGGGATAAAATGTGTGGAGTTCACTATTATTTTTAATGTATTTTCTTCTCTTTATTTCCTAATTTATATTGCATTTTAAAATTCAGAATCTTAATCATATTCACACTTCAGAAATGGAAACCCAGTACCCCAGAATGACAAACCAGCTCTGAGATATTTTCCCGTGTGTCTTTGGATTGCTACATATACTGAGACATGCTTGTGAATATCAATCTTCATTATGTGTTTTGTCTGAAAGAAACATCTATACAGAGAGTTTGTGAAAAAATATGAAAATTAATTTTCTTTTGAATTATCTCCTGAAGTACTTCATATTAAATAACTGAGCATTAAATAATGAAGTAATTGTGAATAAAAGTCATGTGGATATGCAGCATTGCAAGATCATGCACTTACACTAAAATCCCAGAGGGTAGCAAAATTCATAGCAGTTGCTTCTTCAGCTCTTGGGACAGTTTTTCTAGGCAAAGAGCCATATGGCTTACCCATCAAAGCCTGAAACCAAAAAATGAGAGTCATTTATATTTTAAAGAAAAATAGCAGCAAACTGCCATTTCTTTGAAAGACTGGTTTTATGTTCCTAAACTCCCTAATGAGAAAGACATACTTCTACAATTCCTTTCACTGCTCCCCACGTTACTGATTGCAACTGTGCTTAGCATATGCATTCAAGGGTGTGTTCTAAATTTAAAGTTTCACTAGTATCAATGGATTTCTAACTGTGCCTCTTACATTCAAAGGCAAGAGAGAAGTGCATCCATATTTCTCTAATGAGTTGTGTTTATCTTACAAAGACCAAAATATTAATTTTTCTTGCAGTATGGATTTTATTGGGATATTTCAAATGAAAAGTATGGGAAGATGCTGTGGAATCAGTTTTTGGATTCTGACAGTTTCCCTCCTGTTGGCAAGATGCTTATTCAGGCACAGTATATCTCCTCATGGGGTCCTTTCCAGGCTCACTCTGAAAACTATTGGACATTTATTCTGTTTTGGCTTCTAAGGAAGATCACTAAATGACAATGCAAGAATATGCTGAGTTGAAATGGACCCACAAAGATTATCAAATCCAGCTCCTGGCCCTGCAAAAGATCATCTCAAAGAGTCACATCATGTGCCTGAAAGTATTTTCCAAAAACTTATTGAATGCTGTGAGACTTGGAGCTGTGACCATTTCTCTGAGGAGCCTGTTCCAGTGCCTAGCCATCCTCTGGGTGAAGAATCTTTTTCTGATATGTAACCTAAACCTCACCTGATACAACTTCAGACCATTCCCAAGGGCCCTGTCACGGTCATCACAGAGCAGTGCTGCCCCTCCTCTTCCCCTCATGAGGAAGTCATAGATTGCGATGAAGTCTCTCCTTAATCTTTTCTTCTTCAGGCTGAGTACAGCAAATTACTTCAGCTGCTTCTCATAGAGCTTCCCCTGGAGGCCCTACATGATCCTTTGGATGCTCTCTAACAGCTCAATGTCTGTTTTATATTATGGCACCCAGAACTGCCCCCAGCACTTGAGGTGAGGCTGCCCCAGTGCAGAGCAGAGCAGGACAATMCCCTCCCTTGCSTGGYTGGCAGTGCTGGGCCTGATGCCCCCCAGGACASRCTTGGCCCTCCTGGCTGCCAGGGCACTGCTGGCTCATGTCCAACTTGCCATCAACCAGGACCCCTAGGTCCCTTTCCATGGCACTGCTTTCCAGCATCTCATTCCCCAGCCTGACCATGCATGCAGGGTTGCCCCACCCCAGTGCAGAATCCAGCACTTTCCCCTGTTGAACTTCATATGGTTGGTGATTTCTCATTTCTCTAATTTGCTGAGTCTCCCTGCAGGGTCTCCCTRCCTTCGAGGGAGTCAGCAGGTCCTCTCAGTTTTGGATTGTCTGTGAACTTGTTTAGTATCCCTTCCATTCCTGAGTTCATTAAGGAGATGCTGAAGAGCACAGGGCCAAGAATGGAGCCCTGTGGAACCCCACTGGTGACAGGTCACAAGTCTGATGTCACCCCATTCACTATCACCATTTGTGCCAAACCCCTGAGCCAGATGCTCACCCACCCCATGATGTGTTTATCCAGCTCTGTGCTGCACATTTTATCCAGGAGGGAGAGATAGTACTGAAAGCTTTTCTGAAGTCCAAAAAGAGTTCRYCCACTGGCTTCCCTTGATCAACTGGTTGAGTTACTTTGTCATAAAAAGATCACAGGTTTGAAGAGCAGGACTTTCCTCTCATGAAGCCATGTTGGCAGTGAACAGCCACATAGTTCTTCAGGTGTTTTTCTATACCTCAGAGAAAAAAACTTCCCCTTAACTTTACCAGGCACTGAAGTGAGACTGAYAGGCCTGTAGTTTCCAGGGTYCTCCTTCTTGCCCTTCTTGAAAATCGGAACCTTTGCCAGCATCCAGTCACCTAGGACATCTCTAACTCCCAAAACCACTCAAAAATCATTGAGAGATGTTTTTGCAATGACATAGATTATGAATTCCATCAAACCCTATAGATTGGTAGGGATCTACCTGGAGGGATAGAATTTCAGAGGAGTTTCATCCCACTGAAATGCTGGGCTGGGAAGTTGTTGGAAATTCCTAGCTCTTTCTTATCTGCTTACTACAAAATGAGAAAGATAAGAGGAATATGGGATATTAAAATCTGGGAGTTGGCACAATAATTTTACTTCCATAAAAGCCCTTCTTKTAGAAGGGCAATATGATGGCTCAAAGAAACCCAGGAAGTATTACATTTCATAGAAGTAATTTATGTCTGAGTCCAATAKCTGSTCTATGTACCACTTTTAAAAGAGATGTTGCACAGTGCGAAATATGAGAGGTCTCTCATGATTTTATAACCCTGTTATGCCTTATCAACATGTGAATGTTACATCTGAAAGGATCCTCTGAACCTCCTGAAGATGTATCTTTCTATTGCAATGCACGTTTAGACAAAACAGTCCCCTGGCATTTTCTTAGTCTCAGTTCCTCTACTTTGTTATGCACAGAACCACCAAAAACAAACAAACAAACAAATCCACTTCCCCAGACAACAAAAAAACCCCACATCTATGTCATCCCAGACCTCAAAAAMCATTTCAGAAGACAACCCTAAATATATTTTTTACATTTTCCCATCCTGTTTMATTCAAGACATCTCTCTGTAGAGACAACTGTCCACAAAGGAAGCCCATTTTTACAGGCTTAGTACAGTCTAATACTTCCAAATGGAGCATAAAGAGACTAAAAACCTGTTTAAAGCTGCAGTCCTATGAAATCTCACTGCAAAGACAGAAATTCTTATGGCAATCCTTAAAGATAATTTAAAAGATTCCCACCTCAGGCAACATTACAAGACCAAAGGTCAATCCAAAGAGAATCATATTTATTCCATACATCCAACGCAAGAATATGAAATAAGATGCTACTGATGAGCCAAAGTGACCTGTGAAAACATRAGATGTGATTAAAAGGCAGATAAGCTGGTCCTTTGAAGTTGTTTTATCTAAGGATGCACAAAATTTATTAAAAAGAAGTAAAATCAGGAGAGGCTTTTACACATTTGATGGATTCAAATTTTAATKAATTTTAAATTCTAATTAATTCTAAATTTCATTTATTTTATTTTTTTTCTTTATTACCATAATTCTAAGAAATTTTTTGCATATTGCATACTAGATGTCTTGAGATGGCTGAAAAAACAAGAACAAAAATATAAAACTATTAGTTAARTAGACTTTCTAGGGTCATATAAAAGCTGTGATGCTTGCTATTATTAAGTAATCTCTAGAAGTATGTTTCAATTTTATTTTTTTTTCTGTCTGATGTGGATTTTCTGCATTCTTGACACACTAAGCCAGAACCAGCCCAGTTTTAATGGGAAGCAGTGCAGAATTAGCSAGCAAGGAAAGTCTTTCCAAGATGATAAAACATTTGTCAGAGTTGCTATGAGTGCTGACCAGATTTTTTTTCACCAGAGATGAAAAACATTACCTGTAAGTGCTTGCACCCTTTCTTTCTCTTACTTTTCTGTTTATGTGGTCCATCTGTAACCAGGTGTTCAGGCAGTCCCATCTATAGGTGAAATATTTGACCTGAGACACCCCTGACCCAGACCTATGCACAGATTACAGGCCTGTCTCTTATACACATCATCTATAGGTGAAATATTTGACCTGAGACACCCCTGACCCAGACCTATGCACAGATTACAGGCTGCAGGGGRAGCACTGAGAGCCAAGAGCCTGTTTTGACCCATGCTCTGCAAGTTAGGCCCAACAAAAATAATAGCTCAGATTCAACCCCAGCTTGGTTTAAAACAGTTCCGCTGACTATAGGAGAGCTGTCAGTTAGAAAAGTACTAAGTTTCAGTTCCACTACCATTCTTTGCAGGGGAAAAAAATGACCTTTCAGGTTTTTCATACACAGTCTAGTTTGGCAGCCTGGAGCACACTGATAGCAAATGAAAAGTAGATCTCTCTGTTYAGAGACACTTATTTATGTCATTATTTCCAAACTCTTTTGCAGACATGTAACGCGTTCTTTCAGTCTGTAATATGAAGTTAATTGAAGTTAATATATCTTGTGTTATTTGGGATGCATATATTCATATTTTACTGTAACAGCTCAGTTGGTAGAAAATTCAATACACTTAAATAGGTAAAATCCCAAAATATAAAAAGAGGCCAACTAAGAGTCATTTATCACAGCTGTGCAAAGGGAGGAACAAGACATTCTGTCAAGGATTTTAGTATTTTAAATCTGCTTTATTCATGGTTCAGAATTAAACCAACATTTTGTAATTTTATGTGAAGTGGCCAATATTAGCATTGACCGACATACTGGGAAGTCTGAGGAGAGGTATAAATCAAGAGATTTTGAGTTAGTCTATCTGGTTGTGAGATGCAGATTACCCAATTATAATCAAACTACAGCCCTTGGGAGACACTACGGACTCAAAAAATACAGTGCAGGAAATTATGAGTATTTCTGATTTCAGGTTACTTTTGTAGACCTCTCCATGCCCCATTATTTCTTGTGCTCAAATCCTAATAGCCCTGTAGTATTGGGAATACCTTTTTTTTCATTCACTGAGTTATACTTCTTGTATCAGTTACCCTGATGAAACCTCTGCTATGCATCCATTTGGAACATTTACAGTGAGGTAATATGTTGGAATACCTGCATCTGTATAGTTACTGCAAGCCAATGCACAGACAACTCATGTGCTTTATTCTTTTTTCACCAATCAGGCAAGAACAGGCCCCTTTGGTAAGTAAAATCTTAACTATGGATGAGGACAAYTTAGCCATGACTGCCCTCAGCTGCATTTTCAGAGTGGGCAGGTCTGAACAGGGGCCTGCAACAGAGAACACAGAAAATGCCACAAATGGACTGCACTAGCTGTGAACAAAAGTGGTCCAAGATTCACCAGTATTTTGAATCCACTCCGAGGTGCAACATGTTCTGTGTATGAATGAAATAATCCTAAGTAGACTTTAGCCATCATTTCCTGCACCCACAGCCTCACCACACAAGGCATTGGCATGAAGATTGGTGTGCATTTTATAAATTTCATCGTTGGAGTAGGAGTCACCCTGTCCCAACACAAGTCTGTGTGATTCCCATAAAGTCCTTTTGCACAGATAATACTGAATATCTGTTCTGTAAAGAAAAGAAGCATTTGTATTTTCTAAATATAAATATTTCATACTTAGTCAACTTCTCCTTTAAACATCAAAGCCCCAGCATGAGATTCACCTATTGTCCGCATGAGGATACAGCACAGCAGAGCTTGATGCCCTTTGTTCTGAAACCAGTCTCCCTGTTCTRGAAGGGACTTGCATCTTGAAGAAGGGAGCCTACAATTCATTACTGGAACTTCAACACAAAACTGAATTGTGACAGACCCCTACTCTCAAATATACCCATAGTACTAACTACGCTGCCTCATTCATATATGGGGCATCCAAGACCAATACTGCACTCTCTGTGTTTTATTATGTGCCTGACAATGAGAGAAAGACAACTTACATGAAGCTCAAGATAATGAAAAAAGTGGAAGAAATAATTGAAATATTTGCATTATAAACTATATAGTATAATCTGTAAAAAATAAATACAGACAAAATAAAGTGAAGGTGAATAAAGTGAATGGCTAAATCCTAATTAAACTTTTCTAGGATTAATTTCAACACACTCTTTAACTGCTACCTGTGTAGTGACAATTTTAATCTGTAAAGTGATACCTCTGAAGAAAATTTTTAACTAGTTATATTATCAAGCTTAATAAATATTAGTGAAAAAATAAATACTCATTGATTTTAAACTATACATTGAATACAGATGCATATACTAAAAAAATTATCATTTGAGAGACATCAGAAATATCATGCTAGTTCCTATTCTTACTTACTTACTTTCAATCTCCTTAATTTTCATTTCCCAGGGTATGCAGGCTGTCTTAAAATTTTCAAAATCTCTTTGAAATTTCATCCATTTCTGGAAAGAGTCACAGAAAAGAAAAAAAAAACAAAAACCACAGCATCATCTCTCTGCCCAGATGCTCAGTTCTTCTTGAGGTAATGTAACCCCTTAATCATGCACAAAATCCATTGGCAGAATCCACAAAGTGATTATTTGTGAAGAGCCATCTCCTTTTGTTTATTTTAATGTCTTCTACTGGATTTGTGTGAAGCTCCTATTTCTACCACAAGAAGAATTATTACCTAATCACTTCCTTTCATGCCAATCTTTTTTTTCTTTTTCTTTTCTTTTTCTTTTTTTCTTTCTCTTTTTCTCTTTTTCNNTTTCTCTTTCTCTTTCTCTTTCTCTTTCTCTTTCTCTTTCTCTTTCTCTTTCTCTTTCTCTTTCTCTTTCTCTTTCTCTTTCTCTTTTACAGAGGGCTGTCTCAAGGGAAAAACTGAACTTTGGATTCAGTCCACACCAAGACAAATTAGCTTTCACAAGATTTTGAACCCTTTCAAACTCCTGTAAAACAGCTGATTTTTGTTTTGATGACAAGTTTTAAAAATCAAACCATAAGCTTTCATTAGAAATATTTTCATGCGACAGCAGTGAAAATAAAAGTTTAAAATCCATAGAGAGACAAGGAACGCTACTGTGGAAGATGAGCACCCATGGCAATAACCTCCAGAAGGCTTCCCATTAGCTTTACAGGAAGTTAGTGAAACAATCAGTTTACCTTCATCATCATCACTTTGTATGCATAGAATTTTTTTCCTTTTCCTTTTCCAAGAGCACCTTCAAACTTCTCAACAAAAAGCTGTGCTTCCCTGGAAAATGAAGGCAAAAGAGTGATATAGATTATGTTATAGTAAATTTTATATTGTCTCTATCATATTAATGTAATTTTTTTACTCCTCATAGAATTTTATAAAATCTTGTTACCTTAGTAATATTTGAAATTAAAAGCTCAGCACTTTTGTATTTTGCAGAAGACTCTATATGTAATGTATATGTAATGCAAAAATACAAGCAACTTCATTCACCTGATCTAGTACAAACATATTTGCAGCTCTCAGATTTGCCTACATCCAGTCGAGGTAACTAAACATGTTTAATCACAGTAAGTCAGTAAACTGGCTTTTGCAGTTCAGCTACTCCCATTTATGTGATGCACAAATAGTTATTCATGTTATTCTGACAGTTATTCCAAGAGAAGAAATAAGCATCTTCATGAGACACTGCGGATCCTTAGTTGTGATCCTTTCTTGCTTTCTGTAATCCTTTGCTTTTTCCTACTCTWCTAATTTCTTYCTTGATCTCTTCTTTGATAGTGAMTAAAAGTGAATTACYRTTTTAATTACCAACATTTGATCTCTTTTGTGTCTTAGTCATGCTCTGGATACCTTTGAACCTCTCCCCTCWGTTTTCTCAGCTTAGGATGCATTCCCAGGTTGGGAGAGAGATGTGTACACTAGAGCTTTTGGTCCCTTTGCCCACCCTTCTCAATACTACATTTAATTTAGCCCTTCTGAATTTCTGTATGTACCTTCTCTAGCTGTACCATTCCCAGAGCMATTTCTTTCAAATACAGCTTCACCGGTCCCCAGTAGGCTAAAATTTTGCCTATAGAGATATAATTTAAATAATATAAAGATGAAAGGAAGAATTTTAAACTCTTTTTAAAATGCATAAAGTCCATGGATTAAAACTATAAARAGATGAGGTCCAGGTCCAGTGCATTCTAATGTTTCCTCTATTTAATCCAATTTCCATGTATGACTTTCCACTATGTCTCTCCTGAGAATATGTTCTCTAAAGGCTAAATGTCCTAAACCACTGGAAAACAGACTAAGGATTCTTAACTCTCAGTGTACACACAATGCTGTAAACTGTTTTGTTGTCACACTGTATAACTTCAAAGGACTCTATAATGTTTATTATTATTATATTGTATTGCACAAAGCACCTGGGAGAAGGTAAAATTGGGAATTGGGAAAATACTAATTGTGATGCATATTGATGTTGATGTACTTTTCKTTCTTTCCAGAACTGCTACACATAAGTTTACCAAGTGAAATTAATTGTCATGCCTATATTTTCTGCTCATATATTTTATACAAGGAAGGAAAAACATAGGTTTAAACAGCAAAATCTGGCAGCACTAATGACAGTATAGCAGCGTAGCCATGACATAACTTTTCTAATTTAATGGTTAAAAATCTCAACATCTATAAAAGTAGCTGTGTGTTTTTAGTAACTGCAAATGCTTAGAGTAATCTTCAGTCTGAAGATCWATCAAAGCCTTTCAGAACTTAGACAGCCACTGCAACAGTTGCTTTAACTTGCAGTACCAAGGATCCAAATAAGTGCACATAAGTGCAAAATTGAGTTATTTAATTTAATTTTCAGTCATTGACAGCTTTCCTTATTTGAGAGTCCTCTGAGCACTCTCCCCTTCCAAGTGCTTCCACTCAAACACTGCTGGTGAAACATCAGGGCCACTGTAAGTTCACCTGGCCTTCTCAGGACTACTGCATGCATTTTCCAACATTTGAAATTATGAATGTYAATCTAATCGCCTTTTTTTTTCTCTCCATAGCAAAAGTAAAGCAAAGATTCAGATTAGAAAAGATAAAAATACCCAGCCACCCCCACAACCACAGAGCCCACCTATTGATCACATCGAACATGTTTCTTGAGGATCAAGTCAGTGTACTTTTAAGGGTGTAGATCCCTTCTTTCCAATCCTGTGCTTCTAGATTGTTCTGGATTGTTAAGTCTGATCTTTMTGTGTTTAGCTAGTACTGACACTGATTGGGGATTCTTTATTTTCCAAGCCACTCTGAGTCRCCCAGAGATTTTACAAAACACTGCTCACATATTTTTTCATTTTGATTCTCAGAAAAATCTATAATTAAATTTCAGCCCTTCCAAGTAAGWAGTAGAAAACAGATTAATTCTGCTTCAGGAAACCTCTGTCCAAGGGTTGCCTTTAAACCCAAGCCTCAGGATCCAAAATCTTACTGCTCTGTCAACAGATATAAGGGCATCCTGACAGCAGATGGCAGCTTCCTCCTAAATTCAGCAGACACTGCTGGAACAGTGCCACAAAAGCAGGAAGACTCAATAAACTKCATACCTACCAATCTCCCTGGTCAGCATATTATATTCTACTATCACTTCTATCACTGGGTAATTCAGGCTTGTTCATGAAAATTTTCTGAAACRAAAATCTACAGAGTAGAAAACTTGTGTTTTCAGTCACTAACTATGTTATGCTGCAGAATATGAAATTTTCAAGTCAGGTTTTGTTTCAGAGTGAAGTAATAAGTTATAAATTTAAGAACATAATGTGAAAACAGCAGTAAATACATTAAAAATCCTTTATAGCATATATGAGTACTTTATACATCTAGGTGAAAGACTCAAGTGCTCCACAAACTTGTTCTGATATAAAATAAAKCTAAGGCAAARCAAGAAGAAATTTTCCACTATCAARTTCCTAAAAAATTATCTTAAACACCTTCTTTACTTGTTTTAAATTAATATTGTAAGGTTTTCTGCTAGAACTAGTTTTTCCTTATCCTTATCTGCCTCCTGGACCCCTATCAAGCAATCTTTCAAGTGTAATCAGTATTTAAGCTTTTTCTCTAGGACAAACCAAAAAATTGSTTTTTGGAGATGGTGATCTGGACCTATAGATCTTATGCCGCTGATGCTCTTGAATGCTTCCCTGGATTCTGCTTTGCCGGTGGCTGAAATTTCCTCTCTCTCCTTGCACCCCATCATTCCTAAATGTTTTATAACATTATTTTCACTGATTTTCATTTGGTTTCTCYGCATTGGACTAAGTTCATCATTGCATCACAAGCAACCATTTCTTACTGAATGGTTTCAAGCGCAGTCAACTGAGTTGCACAAGACTGGACCAGGAAAACTGTTGGATCCACATGAGCATAATATTTATGAAGATGTTTTCATGTTTCATCATAGAACCATGAAGCAACTTTCACTTTCTTAATAAATTGCTTTCCCATGCTAAAAAGTTTGTTGCATAATTGCTAAGTCCAAATGGTGGACTTGCAGTATCATTTTCATTTTCATTTAGTCTGGTCTAATAACAACTCACTTTAATTTCTTTTTTTTATTAATAGAATTGCTGGCATTAATGCATTGACCATTAATGCACACAGACCATGACAAGAAGATGTTTCAAACATGCATTTAAAATGCTGCCAATAATGTTTCCAATTCTTGTGAAGTAATGCCTAAAATCATCACATAGTTAATGATTGCAACATAATTAATAAAAAATTTATTAATTAATAAAATCATCACATAGTTAATGATCGCAACATAATTAATAAAAGAGTAGCACATGCCATATGGCCAAAAGAGAATAGGGTGAATAGAGTTAAATCCATCTGTCATCCAGTTGGAGTGGTGTTTCCCAGGGCTCAATACTGAGCACAGTCCTGCTCTATTGATGATCTGGAGGAGGGGATCCAAGGGCACCCTCAGCCAGTTTCCCTCCTCAAAGGAGGTTGTACTGAAGAGGGAATCAGTCTTTTCTTCCAGGTATAAGAAACAGGACAACAAACAGTCTCAAATTGTTTCAGAGGATGTTTAGATTGGATATTACAAAAAGTTTCTTCACCAAAAGTTGTCAAGCATTGGAACAGGCTGCCCAGGGAAGTGGTTGAATCACCCATCCCTGGAGGTTTTGAAAAAATGTGTGAATGTTATGATGAAGGACTTTGACTAGAGATGGACTTGACAGTGCTGTGTTAATGACTGGATTCAATGTTCATAAGCCTCTTCTCCAATCCAAACTGTTTTGTATTATTGTTATGAAATTGAAAAATTACTTTTGAAAAATAGAAATTACTTTGTGAAAGAATAGTGGAAGTATTTTTTCACTGTTGGAATAAAAGAAATCAAGTTACCTTTGATGTTCTACAGGTATATCTTACATTTTCGTAGGTTTACCAATAACATTCTAAATAACATTTTCATATTGCTTATGATGCTGGAGCCATCAAACAGAATATGCATTCATTCTTTCCTCAGCTTTTCTTCCCCCACCAGCTCTGCAGCAGATTAGTGGAAACTAACTAATTACTCCATTGAGTACTTACTCCTGACTTCTGTTTGTAAGTTACTTAAACCTCCTGACCTTAAAAGTTCAGCATCAACTTGGCACCATTCAGTCAAGGACCAGGCTTGCCATGTCCTTTCCATGTCTGTGACACATGTTCTTGTTAAATATACTTCAAGAGATTACTTAACTAAGGTTTCTACCTTGATGTCTAAACTGTCTAAATGAAATAACTCTATTTGTACAACCCTGTGGATTTCTGTCAAATTTTGTCCTGTCCTTCATTTCTTTTGTGCTATAAATAACAGGGAGAAGGGACAAGTCTTAGAAATACTTTAGAAACCACAACAAAAACCAAAAGCACAAATATACATATTCATGCCCACTTGGAAGTATAGTGATTTCACAAACATGAGGATGTGTCAAAAACAACGCAGACCAACAAAACCMAGCTTTGTAATCACTGGTATCATGTGTTAGAGGTAAATTATCTGTATCACAAGATAGGCCAAAGTGTACCCCACTAGCTAACTGTGAATTTAAAGAAGCTTTAGAGAAAGCTTATTAATTGAATTACAGATGCAAGGACTAATAAATGTTTCAGGGGGCCAGGCATTATTGTCCCAGAGAAGCCTGAGTCAATTATTAATACAAGGTGTGGAGTTTCAGCTTCCAAAGTGCTAGGTGTACAGTACCTCAGGCGCTTCTGTGCTGCAGAGGGGATGCGTTACAGCTCTTAGGGCTTGTTGCTAATGAATAAGATTTGAATGGATTGATCACATTTTTCAGTAACAGTTCAGGAAGGTTTCAGACTCTAAGAACTAAAAGCTCAATAAAAAGAAATGTTGATCATCCAGGACTCTTGTAAGTCTTAGAAGACTGGCTAAAAACAGACTTCAAAACAAATATTGTTGGGCACAGCTCATTTGAAAAGTAGTTCAGCAATAATAGTGGGCAAATTATATTGTTATTTAATACCCAGCGTGCCTCCAAGACAGCCAGTCTGGCCTCCAGGACTGTCAGTATATCCACAGTAAGAGAGATGAAATACTGATTGATGGGATTACAAAGAGTCCAACAAAAGATGAGAAATTTCCACCATCTCACACATGCACCTTATAAATCTTTGGGTTTGTATGCTTATAAAATTTCTTATTTCAAATTCATTTATCTGGATGGGCAGTCTAAGTCCTGTAATAAAATTAATTATACTAGAAAAATACCGAAAAATCGCCATAATGTATTCTGTCCCTAGCATGTGGTCTGCTATGATGCAGTGACCACATCAGTGGAAAAGGGAAATACATCAACCTGTTGGAGCTAGTCCAAAGGAGAACCACCAGGTTGCTCTTAGAGTAACTTGGTTAGAAGGATGGAGCCAGCTTCCTCTGAGGAAAGCCTGAAAGAACTGGGTTTGCATAGCCTGGAAAAGAAAATGTTTCAAGGTGGCCTAATTACAGCCTTCTAGTACCTGAAGGGGACCTGCAAGAAAGGGGAGGGACTTCTTACAAGAGGTTGTAGTGATGGGTCATGGGGGAAAGTCTTCCAACTGAGACAGAATAAGTTTGTATTAGATATTAGGAAGAAATACTTTACTGTGAAGGTGGTAAAGTGTTGTCACAGGCTGTCTAGAGAAGTTGTGGATGTCCTATTCCCAAAAGTGTTTGTGGCCAGGTTGGATGGGGCTCTGAGCAACCTGGTCTAGGGAAAGGTGCCCCTTCCAATGGCAGGTGGGTTGGAATAAATTTAATTTTAAGGCCCCTTCCAACTCAAACTGTTCTATAATTCTAAGCAAAGAAAAGATTCTGCACTGCACTGATTTTCTTAGGGGAAAAAAATAGTTCTCCCATCTTTCTTTATGACATGCACTTAATTGGAAGCCCTTCAAAAAGCCTAAACTTAATGTTTTACTATCTTTTTTTATATAACTTGTTATTTTACTTGTTTTGATAGTGTACTAACTGGCTTGTGGTGTAACTTTAGAGAACAAGTTGGCACATCTTTGGGTTCTTGTGCTCAGATCTCTAATTGTATGTTATCATAATAAGCATTGCTGTTGGATACAAACTGCTCAGTTACTAATGGAATTTGKGCTTTTATAGCACAGAATTTTGTCTATCTAAAGTGCCATAAGCACTAATGAGAGAAGTGAGATGAGTATACCAGAGTCAAGCACAGTACTTAAATCCTCCCCTTTTCTTCATATTGGTGCAAAACTCAGGCCGAAAAATGCACAAACAAGAATACAGTTCCCAAAATCCAGTCCTCAGACTTAAACTGTGATAGCTCTCCCTGTAGGTTTTCCAGTTTGCAGCAGCTGAAGCTCTGGCCCATTAGATTKGGTTTGGTTGGTTTTTTTTGGTGCCTTCTTCTAATCCAAAAATCACAGAATCATAGAATGGTCAAGGCTGGGAGAAACCTTTTGAGACCTTATATGCAACCACCAACCCAGCACTACCACTGTAACCCCAAATCCCTAAACCACAGCACCAAACAGCAGATCAAGATGCCTCTTGAACACCTCCAGGGATGGTGACTCCACCACCTCCCCGGTGCATCCTATTCCAAAGCATGACCACCCTAACAGCAAAAAAGCTTTTTCTATTATCTAATCTGACTCWCCCTTGTCTCAGCCTGAGGCCATTTCCTCTTGTSCTCTYACTGCAGGCACTGTAGCAGATTCAGGCCCCWACTCACCTCAGCCCCTTACAGGGAGCTGCAAAAAGCAATGAGGTCCCCCTGAGCCTCCTCTTCTTGAGACTAAACAACCCCAGCTCCCTCAGCTGTCCCTCATGAGAGATGTTCTGCAGTCCTTTCAGGAGCCTCCTTGCCCTTCRCTGGACAGGCCCTCAGTGTCCCTCAGTGTCCCTTTTAAAGTGAGGGGCCCAGAACAGAGCACAGACTTGAGGTGAGGCCTCCCCAGTGCCCAGTCCCGGGGCTCGATCCCTGCCCTCATCCTGCCGGCCACGCTGTTCTAGACAACAGGCCAGGATGCCACCGGCCTTCTTGGCCACTGGGCACACACACTGCTGGCTCATGTGCAAACAGCAGCCCTCAAGTTCCTTTCCGAAGATCAGCTCTCAAGCTGCCTCACCCCAAGATTGTAGCACTGCRCAGGGGCTGCTGCAACCCCAGTGCAAGACACAGCACTTGGCCTTGTTGAACCTCCTGCAGTTGTCCTCAGCCCACTGATTGAGCCTGTCCTTCTGCAGAGCCTCCCTGCCTTCAAGCAGACCAACATCCCCGCTCAACTCGATATCATCTGCAAATTTAATGACRGTGCAGTCAATTCCCATGCCCAGATCATCAATAAAAATGTTAGACAATACTGATCCCAAAACACAGCTGTTGGGAGCACCACTAGTGACTGGCCATCAGCTGGATTTAGCTCCACTCACCACCACTCTCAGGGCCCAGAAAAACAGCTAGTTTTTACCCATCCAAGCCAGTTTTTCTGGAAGGATGCTTTGGGAGACTTTATCAAATGCTTTTTTGARGTCTAGATAGACGACATCCACAGGCTTCCCTTCATGTATTAAGTGGGTCATTTTGTCATAGAAAGTGATCAATTTGGCCAACCACAACCTGCCTTTCATCAATCCATGTCATCTGGGCTTGATCTCCTGATTGTCCTGCATAACAGCACCCAGGATAAAGCTTTCCACAAATTGCCTGGAACTGAGGTTAGGCTGACAGGCCTGTAGTTCCCCAGATCATCCTTCTGATCCTTCTTGTAGACGAGTGTTACATGTGGTAATTTCTAGTCAGCTGAAACTTCTCCGGTTAACCAAGACTGCTGGTAGGTGATTGAATGTGTTTTGGTTCTRTCACCAGTTCTCTTATTCCTGTGGGGTGGATCCCCCCAGGACACATAGACTTGTGCACATCTAATTGGCAGAGCAGGACACTAACCATCTCCTCCTGGATTGTGGCAGTGTCRCTCATTTCCCCAACACCAACTTCCTGCTCAAGGAGCTGGCTATCATAAGGAAGACTGGTTTTGATACTGATGACTGAGGCAAAGAAGGCATTAAATACCTCTGCCTTTCTCTCATTCCCTGTCACTACACTACCCTTAACATTCAACAAGCAACAGAGACACTCTTTGACCTTCCATTTACTTCAAAGTATTTATAGAAAGATTTTATTGTCTTTAAAAGTAGAGGCCAATCAGGTTCTAGTAAGGCTTTGGCTGTTCTAATCTTCTCCCGACATGAACTTGTGACATCCTGGTAGATCTCCCAAGTTACCTGTGCCTCCTTCCAGAAAAAATAGATTCTCTTTTTTTCCAGAGATCAGGCCTAATATTAACCAGCCTGGCCTTTTCCCCAGTGGCTTGTCTTCCTGCATATGAGGACAGCCTGTTCCTGAATAYTTAACAATTTCCTTTTTAAAGCATATCCATCCTTCCTGGACTCCTTTGCCCTTCAGGACTGACTCCCAAGGGTCTCTGTCAATCAGTCAATCAATCAATTTACTCCTCTCTAAATTTCAGTCTCGCAAATATTAATTAATGATCATTTTCACCTGGTGGTTCTTCAGGCAACGTTGAGCTGACCTGAGTAGGCAGTGTCAAGAAGAAATGTCACAAGTTCTCATCTCCCATAGAAGAGGCGGAGCAACCATACTCACAAACCATGTAAACCAGCAGAAGGAAAATTACTAGAACAAGAAAACTCCTCTGAAGAAGACTATTTGTCTTAGAAATGACAAAAAGTCTCGACTCTAGGCACACTGATATACTCAGCAGCACAGACCAGCATGTGCCCAGCCCACAAGTCTATTGCTTAGGGCCTAGGAGAGTGGGGATGTTGTTGTAACGTCTTTTCACTCCTCTCCGTTTCTTCTTCCTCTCTTTTTCACATCTCCAGACATGTGAAGATCTGACCACGATGTCCCAAGGTGAGCTTAGAGTCTGACAGTATTAATACAGCTCAACTTGAAACTGCAGAGGGACACTGTATCATAGCAGAATCCTCATCAAGTCATGGTTCTTCAGAGAATAATCACGGGCTGTTTGAAATGAATCTTTTTAGACGCAGGGATGTAAATTAGAAGTTAGAGTTGATCTAAATTGCCAGTGTAGTTCTATTAAGAATGCCATTTCTGCAATGAGCTCTCAGCCATTTTTTGACAGAAGGCATCTTCTTCAGGGTAACTAGTTCTACATCTGTGCTCTAAAATGATTGTTCATTCATGCATTTTTCCAAAGAATGAAGGAAAATATTTAACATTTTCCAAAGTAATCACTAGTGTTAAGTATAAATCATCTTTCCCACCATATAGAGTTTAAGCCATTAAAAATTTTTCCTTTGAAAATGCTTAAACAACATTTTTAATTGTAAAAAATGCCTTGTTCTCTTATAACCACAAATTTCATTGGAAATTAAATCTTTCTCMCAAAATTGTTTGTTTTGACAACACTTCTTTTAAAAAACAATATTTAAAATTAAAAGTCCCAATTGATGTTAATATTAACCATTCAAAATAATATAAAAAAGTATTTTTATATTATTTTTAATGGTTTTATCATGTATAGGAGTATTACTGGATAGCACTTTTCTTCCACTCTTGGAAATAAAGRTGCTAATACAGAACAAACATGAAAGCGGGGGTTGGCTTATAAAATTATGTAACATTTATCATAAGGCTGAGAAGAAACTTCCAATGAAGCATATCTCAATTGTKAAAGCTGGAAGCTGGAAGACTTCCAGAAATAGGGCAATTTGCTCTTCTACCTGTAAGGAGGTAGTTTGATTTTTTCACCACATATCACACAATATTCTAAATCCTTCACAGAGAAAGAAGCAGATGACAGGAGGAAATACTTACTACTAMCAATGGTTCACCAAGAGTTTCAAGAGCCAGAAATGCTAACACAAGGTTATTCAAAAGTCACATTATTGATTTAAAAGTTTAAGGCACTGACAGCCAGCATGTGTCCATTTTATTTTTCTTACATACAAGAACAATGCCAATAATGCCAATCTATTRGACTATCTATTAGACTATCTATCTTAAATTACTTGCTAAAATAAAGAACATAGATACCTTAAAATATGCTGATACTATTGTAACTGTAATCATAATRGAGTGCCCATTTATAAGATAAAAATTTTACTTCAAGTAGCATAAAAACTCTAGGTCTTGTCTTGCAACTCAGTTGAACTTAGGYTCCAAAGAAACAATTACAAAAGCAGGGAGTCTAGAAAATACACTCTRTAACTGCTTTTTGGTAT
The DNA here is from genome assembly GCA_002167245.1 of Sporophila hypoxantha. Taxonomy (NCBI): domain Eukaryota; kingdom Metazoa; phylum Chordata; class Aves; order Passeriformes; family Thraupidae; genus Sporophila; species Sporophila hypoxantha. The sequence continues at coordinate 2,084,280 of NDFG01001453.1, forward strand.
GTATGTCCTGGGATCAGAAAATAATTAAATTATTTAGGCTGTAAGGATTCTTCTAGATTTCCAGACCCACTGCCATGAGCAGAACAGCTCTTACTAGGTCAGGTTGAGCAGAGCTCCATCCAGCTTGTCCTTGGACACTTCAGAATGGGGCATCCACAGCATCTCTGGGCAGCTTCATCCAGTGTCCCTCTACCCTCACTATWGAGAATATCTTCCCTATATATAGTCTGAATCTAAATTCTGTAGGTTTTTATTACCATTTTGCTTTAAGGTTTTATTACTGCTTGTCTAATTACTGCATCTTATAAAAATCTGTTCTCATCTTTCTTAAACACCCCCTTTAAGTATGGAAAGGCTGCTATAAGGTGTCTCCAGGGCCTTCTCTTCTCCAGGCTGAACAACCCAACTCTCATAGCCTGTGTCCATAGGAAAGCTGTTCCAGTCTCCTGACCATTTCTGTGGCCCTCCTCTGGACCTGTTCAAGCAGGTTCATGYCTTTCCTGCACTGAGGATCCCACATGCCAGGTGGGGTCCCATTAGAGTGGTTTAGAGGAGCAGAATCCCTTCCCTCACCCTTCTGGCCATGCTGCTTTGGGTTTGGTTTCCTGGGCTGCAAACCCACGTTGTAGGCTTTCCTTTGACTTTCCATCCACCAGCACACCTAAGTCCTCCAAAGGGCTGTCCAAGCAGACATTGACCACCAATTTCCTAGCTGTGACCTAGGGAGTTGGTCAGACAAATTCAGACAATTTCTTAGCAACCTTACAGTCCACACATTTAATCCACATCTTTAAAATTTGGGGAKAAGGATTTTGTGGGGTACCCTGACAAAGACCTTACAGAAGTCCAGCTGAATGACACCCACAGCCCTTCCTTTGCCCACTGACGTAGTAACTTCATCACAGAAGGTTTGTTGGTTTGTTTGGGCAGTTCCTTCCCTGGTGAAGAGGTGCTTATTGTCTCAARTCACCTCCCCATCTTCTAAGAGCCTTAGCAGAGTTTCTAGGAGGATTTTTTTTTCTGTGAATTATTGTATTAATAGAGTGTCTCCTCCAATATCGGTGCTCACAACCGGAAGTATAGAGAAAAAATTACTTCTGTGCCAGCTTTCCTTACCAGATATCCCAAGGCCCAGAAATGTCTCTTGATCCTCCTTGAGCTACATGTTGCAGCATTATCACTGCCCACATGGAAAAGCAATAATGGAAAATAGTCTAAGGGACACACCAAGTCATGCAGTTTCCTTGGAATTGCTATGTATTGGGATAGAAGAATGGCTGTAAAAATAGAAGCTTTCTCCATTGGAAGACTATAAACAAATGTTAAGTTTATGTACATGGCATCCTTCAGCTGTAGACTATCCAAAACCTAATCTGCTCATTTATATTTTGTGGAAGTTCTCTTACCTTCACAATTCTTCTACTCTACATCTCCTAAATACTGTTTCCTTTTACCTAGTTTGATTCTTTTCACTACCTCTTTGCAAGTTTACCCTTTCCAAAATTACCTTACYTTCTAAAAGGATAAATCTATAGACTTTCCACACCATATTTCACATCTGTGATTTCTGTTCATATTAAAAATTCTCTGCAGGACAGACCATCTTTTCTCTGCTAGATATGTTTTGTTGKTGTCTTGGTATTGCTGCAGCAAATTAGTTATTGAAAACAGGGGAGCATAACAGTTTTGTCAAAAAAATAAAGTTCTCTCTATTTACTCAGTTCCTGTGCTTGGTGGAAATTTAAATGTGAAGAAATACTTAATTATTGGTTTCCAAGTAAATATAGCAATAGGTATGCTAGAGCAAAATACAGTTTTCTATGTGGCGTAAATAAAAATACATGAAAGTACAAGTTCTGCTTCCAAAGAGTTTGCTTTTCCATAAGCTATTTTTTTTTCTTTAAAGTCAGATTAGGGAGAAAAATCCTCTCCTTTCTCTCTAGCAATCTTGAGATAATCCTGCAATTTCATCATTTTTCTGAGAGATATCAATGAAATATTAATCTCACCAATGGAAGAATTCATCAACATCAACCTAACTGAAGRAAAGGAAAAGATTTTGCACTGGGTTGTGATGGAAATTCTGAAAACAAAAAGCTTAGCTTTCCATATTTGATTTCAGCTCTACTGGGACAAGTAAGCAGTGATCAGCAGCACCATTTACTTCCACTTATGGTGAGCATACCTCCTAGGGAAGAGAGATTAGAGGTGGTCTGAAGTTAATTTTGTGAGTAGGTGCGAAACTAAAGTGAAAATTCAGAAAAACAGTGTGAAGCAACACAACAGACATTCATTATGGAAATCAAACCATACTTCAGGACAGACAACTTCTTTTTCATCTTCCATGGCTTGTTTCGTAGTGTGGCAATCAGTTTCTTTTTTTCTTCTACCTCTTCTTTCAGCTTGGCCAATTCCTCCTCTGTAATTGGCTCCTCCTCAGATTCAGAACCAGAGCTTCAAACAAAAGCAGCAACAAAAAACATCACCAAAACTCAGATAGGACAGATGTTTTCACAGAAAAACATACTTGTGTTAATTTCTGTTAAATTTGAGGCTATATTAATGCTATCACACTTGCACAAAAGGGAGGACCCACTTCCTTTAGACTTTTTATTAGTTTTAGTATGAAAGGCAAAGCCTGCACGCAAAGTGCAGAGCTGGGGGACAGCGAGCAGCACTCTTGAGGTAAAATCTGACAGTCACTTATTCTTTCTGCAGCTGTAATTAGTCTTCTAAGAGTCCCACCCAAACTCACTATGGTCAAGTGAGGATGCTCTAACTGCAGCCATAACAGCAAACTCCTTCACCTCAGTATGTCCCAGTRGAGAGACAAATGACAGCCCATACACTTACCAAGGCAATAACACTTCATAGATGGGAAAAAATTCAAAGCCAGATTTCAGCAAGCATTCAAGGAAAKGAGGTGCAATTATAATGGCATCTCCAGGTATGTTGTGTCTGAGGTCTGAACTYATTATCCATACATCAGTTTGTTGTATCTTTGCAAAGAATTGCTGATTAAAACCATATTCACATTTCTAAATTCTGCATAGATACCCTTTTCTTTGAGCAATCTTGCATCTCATATAATGGCATGTAGCAATTCATTGGCAACAAGYGTTTCCTCTTTTTATGCAAGTGAACAGAAAAGTGATAAAAAGGAAATCAATAGACTGACTTTCTGCCCTAAAAAGCTGACAGTGACAACTACCACTAAGTGATCTCTTGGTGATAGCAGTTTGATGCATTTCTGTCGGTTCTTGTTTTACTTTCTTTAGCTTCTTTTGTCTATTTGCTTCCGTTTCTTTGTCTTATGAATGTTTAAGACTTTACTGAAGATTTGTTTGGYGTTTTTTAATGGTTTTTTGCCTTGATTGGAGAAAAATTAATTCTGACTTTATCAAGCAAGTAGTTTGCAGACTTTTTTGTTCATACTTCACCTTTCTGAGAATTTTATATCCAAGATCTGATGTGAGAGCTGAATTATTCATTACCTAATGTATAAGTTCTATCTCCTAAAAAATGTAAAAATTATAAAAGTTATCCTCTATCAAAACAGGTAACACAGGTCTTTTTATAGATCTAAATGGCATAAATGACACMAGAGTTTACTAGCAAGAATACTTACAGGATTCAAAACAAACAAATAAAATAAAAGCAAAATACTTTTTGAAACACAGAAAAATACAAGTTTKTTATTGGTCATCTGCCTATAATCTTCATTAATTTTACTTAATTATAGGAAAATATTAGGGSATGAGCTGAAAACTTTCAGACACACAGAAGTTAGCAAAGGAAAGAAAGAGGCTTCCATAGCTATGGGTCACCTTGCTATTAAAGGTTAAAATCTGTTTTATTATCGTAGAGCCATAGAATCACAGAATGGTTCAGGTTGGAAGGAACCTCAAAAATCATCTCTCTCTAACCCTCTCTGCCATATGCAAGTATGCCATCCACTAGATCAGGTTGTTCAGGACCCCATCCAGCCTGGCCTTAAACACWCCRCAGCTGTGGGGCACCCACAGCTTTTCTGAGCAACTTGATCTAGTGCTACACCACACTCTGAGTAAAGAATTTCTTCCTAACATCTAATATAAAKATGTTCTCTTTCAGTTTAAAACCTTTGCCCCCTGTTCTGTCACCATCTAGCCATATTAAAAGTCTTTCTTCCTCCTTTTCATAACCTCCCCTAAGGCAGATCTCCCCAGAACCTTCTCTTCTCTRGCATGAACAATTGCAATTCCCTCAGCCGGTCCTGTAGGAGAGGTACTCCAACACTCTGAGCATCATTGTGGCCCATACTGAATAGACTGTCACGTTAGAACTTGTACYCATCAGTCTTACCATGTTGGGCTTTACATGGCAAAAAACAGTATCACAGAAAGCTTGAAGCTACATAAAGAAAAACTGCTACTGAGAACCACATCTATTTATTGTCATACCAGTATTGTGAAGAGCAAGTTGAGAATGGCATGAAAACTGAAGTCAAATTGATAAAGGATAACAAAGTGATTTGTGCATAAAATTTTGAGGGTAAATGCAGAGAGTCATGTCTTCATGAAGAACAGAAGGATTAAAAGTTTGATTTGAGAGAGCTGAGAATCCATTGTTGCAATCAGCTGTTCTCTGTTTTTCTAAGCAGAGTGACGTGCCTGACATTAAACATGTCCTTTGACAGAAGATTGCTGGGTTATGCAAAGCTGGTTTACAATGCTGCAGTGAGAGAGTGGCAAACATGAGGGCTTTGTGCTAATGCAGTGAGCTTACTGAGAAAAGGAAGCTTAACAGAACACAAGAGGCCAAGTCAGGATAATATAGGCTTTGTGCCCTTTGCCAGCTACTGCTTTGTTTGTCTTTACAAACATGTGTCATCTTCCATTCTTCACTTTCCTTTGGAACCAGAAAAATAATAAAAATTCCAARTTCCAGAGTTTCTTTAAGAAATCAGTATTTTCTAGTGTGTTTGCATTATACAGCCAAACTTGGTGGAGTAACAGTAGACTTTTCCTTCAGCTCAAGTGGTGGAAGACTATGTTATTCAAGTCTGGAAACCAAAATTCTGTCTTCTGCAATCAAAAGTCTTAGCCTTTAATGAAAGGTTTTTATTCACACATTTGAAGGCCAGAAGGGTTCATTGTGACCTGCAGGCTAACATAAAGCATCAAGTGTCAATAAATATCTTGACATAAAGACCCCATCCTCCTTGGCTCCAATCAATACACATCTAAGTCAGTAGAGTTCTTGAAATCAAGTGCTTCTTCCAAGTTGAACACACAATGAATTTTTCATTCTAGTTTGGTCTTATGGCCTTATTATACATCTCTATTTTGGTTTTAGTTTCATCTCCTCTWTATGCATGTAATCTACTTTTCTCATTATTTCTATGTATAACATTAAAAATTAGAAAGAAAATGTTTTCTTTGAGCTAGGATGTTACATGATAAGATTGGTAAGACTTTCAGAGTATAGCATGATAATTTAATAAATTTTACTAAATTTGCAATCTTTCTTTCTAGTTTTTTGTGTACGTTCTATTTATTCAGATAATCCCTATAACATTGCCYGTCAGTTAATACTATTCAGTTAGAAAAAATTAGTGTCTTAATCTTCYATGTACCTCCAAGCTTTCGCAGAAGTTTTATACTCTCAAGCAAACTTAATAAAAGTCAATTTACTTGCAGATAGAGCTATGCAGTAAAAAGAATACAATCCTATTCTATTTTTTTTTCTTGTGTGACAGCATAGAGTTTCTAAAATCAATCAGACAAAATGAAAAAAGGCAGTAAAGTACTAAACCATTTTTTAACCCATGAACGTCTCCAACCCTCACAGTGAGATTAAAGGAGCAATTATCGTTGATATTTTGGGGTTGATGATTAGGAACAGGGTAAAGCAGGCTCTCCTTACACCTTCAATAACAGGCAACAATCAGCCTCATCAACAACCATTAACATCTAAGAAGAGAAGATTTAAAACTCACCGAGAAAGAACTCCTTTGATCATGGCATTATCCTGGAAAATTCACTACCACAAATTAATCAAGAGTGGAATATTTAAGTTTTGAAAAAACAGAACAACTAAACCAGAAAATCAATGCAGATTCTTCTAGGATTCCTTTATGTCCTTTATGTAGAATAAGCAGTGCATGAAGAGGTTTTCCTGATTTAAATGAAAAATTCAGAGGCAGAAAAGGGCAACTGCAGCAGATTCTATTGACTTGTACTGTGATCTCACCAAAATGGGACATATTGCTAGAGTTTAGCAAAAGCCACCATGGCAGCGATAAATACAATATTATCTCTCTGTCAAATAGTTCCACTTTTAATTTAGGGAAATTTTTCCTGTATTTTCTTTCTCAATTTCTGATTTCATTGTTTTCCTGCTATTTCATGCTGAAACACTTTGGAAATTAAAAAACTCTATCAGCAAGGTCTATGTGTAAGCAATATAGAGAATTTGTTGCAATAGGTCCTCCTGGACTTGCTAGAGGAGGAACCTTACTTTCCATTCTGATGCCTTACAAACCCTTTATCTCAATCACAGACAAACTGATCAGCAGCCTACTATACTTCATTCTTACATTATTTTGTTTTTTCTTTTGAAAATATTTTAAAATATTCTTATTCTTCAATCTTTTCAGAAGCTCCTGTAAGTCCAAAAATACAATACTCTTGAGTTATCTTTGAGAGTGTCCTCAGTTTTTCCTTAAATGGTGTTAGGCTTAATACTTTAAGATCAATGTCTTGTTCAGGCAGCAATTTCAAGTTATTTAGCCCAAAATTATGTATTTTAATATTAAAAWCTTTGGAAGACAATGAAAAACATAGTGCCCTTGTTCAGTTTTCTATTTTCAGTGGCCTTTTTTAATTAACACTGAGTAAATGTTTACAATGAAGACAAAAATAAGCAAAGGAGCATAGGTTTACACAGTCAGAGCTGTTGCTCTGTGAGTACAGGAAACTGCACACAGGAGTATAATTGCCACCACAGTGAAGAGCCAGCAGAAAGAAAGATTTTAGGCCTTCTCATTCTCATTGGGAAGGGAAATGAAGTAGAAAGTTGGGAAATGAAGTAGAAAGTTTGGAAATGGGATCACAGACAAATTAATACAACAGCATATCTTACTGTATATTTTCCCTTTCCTTTTAGTCCAGCTGTGCTCTCCAGTGATGCCTCTGGGAACAAAAACAGCTGTAACAAGGGATGACTGAGGAATGGGTGTTTCTCTCCCTCTCCATTGAGATAGCTCCATTTGCTCCCTTTTACACTGCTCCTGGGGTTGCTTCCTTTCAAAAGCACAAGGGACAAGGAGCAAGGGAATGCTAAGATGGCAGACAAATAGAAATGTTTTTCTRAAGGGCTCCCTGTCACTGGAGTCTTATAAAGACCCCAAGTTGCATTATATACTTTGGAAAATTGAAATGTGACATTTCAGAGGAAGTGACTGGGAGACAGATTGCAAAATCCCATTTTAGTTTTTGGTTCCAGGTTCTTGAAATTTGGGCACAGATCTTAAAGAGCTGGCTCAAAATTGGCTGGGAAACCAGAATGTGATCTTCTAGAAGCATCAAGATTTTAGTTCTACTCTGGAAATAAAACTTGGCTTTCTTGGAAGGTAATCAGCTTGGAGTTTGGGGCATTTTAGTTTTGCAGAAAGAAAAAAGTGGGGCAGATCTCACCACTTTCCASCACCTCTACCACTTTCTCTTCTCCTCTGTCATTTTCACTCCCTTTCTCTGGAAAGCTGTTCATATACTTGGAATAAAACTAGATATGACTTTCCAGAAGGTTTCCATTTCACTCAGCTGTCATTTCTTCATTGCAGGACAAAGAATATCTGTCCAGCTCCAGTTTGACTGTCACAAGTAAGGGAGTAAGCTGGTATTTCTCAGCTATAAGAGAAAACAGGTTTTATGTAAGACAACTATAGTTTTATTAAAAGGAAAAAAAAAAAACTTAATTACCCTGATTTCTTTTTGTCTTTTTTCTTCTTGTTGGCCTTCTCTTTTTTCCCTTTTTTATCAGACTTTTTGTCCCCTTTCTTCTCATTTTTACCTTTCCCACTTTTATCCCCTTTCTCGTCTTCATCTTCTTCATCATCTTCYTTGGATTCCTGATTTGCTCGATTCTTCCTGGCTTTTGCAGATTCCATATCGGAATCACTGGCCTCATTTCCAGCTGCTCGTCCTCGTCTACGGCTYCTGTGCCTGCGAGGCCCAGCTCTCCTCATCCCACCTTCATCATCCTCATCATCCTCATCACCATGCCTGTCTCTCCCTCTGGCATGTGCTCTTCTGGTTCTTGGTGTAGCTCTTTTCTTCCCTTTATCTGTGATTGATTAAAAAACATAAAAACACACATGAGAGGAGGGTGTATGTTAGAAGGAGACCTTTTCTCCYCCTTCATTCTTACTAATAATCAGAAAGCATCTGTGTCCAACCTCAAAGTAATCCAGGTCACTGACCTGTTCCTTTGGCATTTTCTTCATTCTCAACTGCACTGCCTTCTTCATTGTCATCACTGCCATCTGTCAAGTGAAAAAATGAAGGCCAGTGGATATGAAGGGTAGATCAATCATTAGGAATTCAGGGGTTTCAAGAAATTCTTGGCAACTACCATTTTGTACCTCTTTACAATATTTTATGAACCCAGCCTTTCAGAAATATGGCAAACAGTTTTCAAGGGGTAAGATGAAGACAGAAAAAACAGTTACACTTTCCTTCAGCACTCAAATAAGTACACCTCAAAGGGACACTGGGAAGAACTCTTTCTTATGGAAGCAATATATAAGAAAGGAGGATGCTAAAAAACCCCTAAAATTTGAAGAACAAGGATGAAAATGCTTCTCAGACAATTCTCTGAGATTTTCTTAAATATGAGATAAATAACTGGCTGAAATTAAAAAATACTAGAAGAATCATTTTCTGATTTGACTGGAGGGCATGAAGCTCCAGACCTGCAGCATAGCTGAAGAGTGCCATTCCTGAAAAAGAGGAAGTTCCAACAATCAAATCTCTAATCAAAGGGAGAAAACTTGTATGTTCTACCACAGCTCACTTGTACATTCTACCACATACAAGTTCTATTCTACCACTCTACCACACAAGATGTTTTTAACATTGAAGGCTTTAGAGGGATAGGTTTTTTTAGAAGACTGTAGTGTTTCTCCTTAGAAATGTCTTGCTTAATTTTTCATTCTCAGTCATTCTCAACAAGCTCAATGAGAGACAATGTCCGTGCTACCTATCAATAAGCAGAAAATTATCCACTTCATTTGCCTGGTACRCTTTGAAGCTGTGATCATGTATTTATAGGCAATAAACTAAATAATAATAATACTCTTATATGTATTATATCCATCATAATATCTAATTAATATCTAAAGAATGTGTTCTTTGAATACATTGGTATGAATATGCCACTTACCTTATAAGTAATCTGAAACTGCTTCTGAAACTGCTACTGATATTACCTAGGAAAGTTTCTTCAGAAGAAATATCTGAGAAGCCAAGTTATAATGGGCCCTTTTGAGGTATTTTTGAGCTTGTATGTGTGGCTATAGAAATATAGAAATAGGTGGTAGTAGGAAATTAATGAAAAGACTAACAGAGATTAGTGAAACAGTAGAAGTAGCTAGTAGTTGTTCTACTCCTATATAATCTGTATGTTCCATGTATTGTCCAGTTTCTCCTCTGGACAGGTAATAGGTGCTGTTCCTTATAGTAGCATTTTTTAGGTAAGAAACTGCAGTATCTTTCTTTTTCAATCATCTCTAACATTTCTGAATTTTTCTTTATATTCTTTCTTCGCACCTTTCCTGGTTGCCCAGTTTCTCCTATAAATTTTACTAAACCACTACCAATTCATTGAAAATTTATACACAAATTGATTTATTTAGGGAYTGCCATGGTGAACTTCTTGATTTCCCTACACAAAACATCTAATTGTAATTAACACTTTCTACCACTCTGACAGCATCTGCACCATAATTTTTAAGATTATGCAAAAATATTGTCATTCGATATCATCATTGGAATGTGACAATAAGTGYTCCTTTGTTCTGCCTGGACACATGCCTTCTGCTGCTGACAGTAACAGGATCTCCTTTGATCAAGACCATTGTGCTGCTATTGAAAGCTTGCAAAGATGAAGACAAAGATCTCTAAAGAGATATTTCACATGCAACGGTAGGGCACTGCCTCTTGTCAAAACAAATGCTGTGGCTGATCTCCTACGGCCAAACAGAAATTCCCAGGAAAGCACTTTATTGGTTAGAGATTGGCCTCAGTGCAGCCTGATGAGCCCAAACAACAAGCAAACAAATGGAAGTTTATCGTATATACTGAAACATGCATCAGCAGTGAAGTCTACCAAGCTTGAGTAGATGTCATATTGACATAACAATGACAGTGACAAGTGATTGTGGGACACAGAGACTTAAACAAGGTAGAAGATAGCTGCTGGAATCTGTTTAATTCTAGTAGCATAAGGATAGCAAATTCACTACACTGCAAATTTGAGGTAAAATTCTTAGGTAATTTACAGATTTCAGACTGCTTGGAAAAAGCATTGAAAACACTGCTATGGGTGAGTGCATCTGAATATTAAGTGCTATATGTTAATGGGTTTTTTTCATCTGAATTATCAGGAACATGAGTGATAAAGAACATTTTTTTAAAAAATAAGGAAAAAGCCTAAAATCAAACAGAAATAGATATTGYCAAAAAACAAACCTAGAAAGCATGACCAGTGACTACATGGGACCATCAGCTAGAAATGGGTATTARAGACATGCCCAGCAAGCACTAGTGCACCTTCAAAATTCATGTCTGCAAAGATTTAAAATTTTATTTCCAAACTGAACTTCATATGGAGACAAAGTGTGTTAACATGAAGACTGTTAGAGATGTGCCCTTCTCATTCTGGTATATCTACAAAAAAAGACCTCTTCCAGGTCATAGGTGCATGCAGAGAGCATTTTGCTGAAGCTCAAGGTAGAACTAAAAGTTATTGTGACAGCAGTGATAGCAGTTAGTGCTGTTTAGAAGTGAAAAAAAACACTGAGCAGAGGGAATGGAAGAGCTTTGTCACCCCTGAGAACTGTGCTGAACCACATATATGTGTGGGTTCATGTAAGCTATGCAGCCATCCCACACGGCACCCACACKGTAGCTACCCCTGGCAACTTGTATTTCAGACAAGCTGCATTAATAACTTTTGTGTCTGATTGTTTTGCACTTMTTATTGAAAGACCAGTGTTGATAGTTAGCTGGGTATTTGAGTAATAAGATAAAAATAAAAATAAAAATAATATTATTATTGTTGTTATTATTATTATTATTATTCAGGTCATAAACTCCATTATACTTTTCAAAGAGGAAACAGGCTAGGCAGCTCACAATGCAGCAATTGTACAGGCTTATGTAAAAGCCTGTTTCAATGAATTACCAGAGAAGCATTTCTACAATGTTCAAATGCAAATAACGCTTTGTGATGACACTATATCTAAAWGCAGTTTAGTACTTCATTTAAATGTTCTGCTGTAAACCACAACATAGACAAACAGTAGAGGTCATTCCTCAGGCACTGTATTTTCATCCTACAGGAAGCCAAAATGCATTTTTTATGTTTTGGTTTGTTAAATTGTAGTATTCATTGCAGGAAAAAAATCCTCACTATATGAGAAATTTGTAAATTGATCTTGAGCATTTTTAAACAGATCATGTGATTCCACTTATCAAAAGTTCAGTGAATCCTCCTGTAAAAACAACTGTCACAAAAGCACTGTCTAGAATTACCAATTTTTCCAGAAAAGGGTTGACAGAACCCCTTATCTTCTCAGTGTTAATATTCATAGGGYTAATAGCAGCCTTTGACTCAGCTAACTTGAGTTAGTCTGACTCAGAGCCAAAGCTCAACTGCTAAGCCTTCCAAGATACATCATCTTGTCTTAATGATTGTATACTTGCATATATATCTTTAAGTATATTTGAAGATATATTCCATAACTCTTTTTAGTCCAGGAAATCCAATCACATTTTTATTTTTTTTTTCCAAGTAGTTTCAAGGAAACTTTCTCATCTTTCTAGATTAAGGGCAGTGATAGTGTAATCTAAGTAAGCTATCATTTTACCCAAAGTCTTATTTAGACTATAGCCATAAATAAGACCACAAGACTTAAAGAAGGTGTTCTGAATATCAGCTCAGACCAACCTGTAAGTCACAGTTACAAGGCAGAATATCAGACAGCTCAGGGAGAGGACTCCAAACATAGACATGTTGGCTGCTGAGGAAACTAAGGGCAGAAAAAAAATGCATAACACTGTAGTCTTTGTTCTATCAGGTGTCTGTTTAGCAGATCATAAGAATAGTTTTATCCTTACCTTGATTTCCCAAGCTGTTTTTATACCTTCTATCAGAAGCTATTACCCAGATTTCATGCTTTGTATTTTTTTTAAAYTTATTCTACACTGACATAGTTTTATGGACTTTTCACGGTGAGAGGGATAATAACTCTTGAAACTAACTCATAGAAYATGGCCCACTCTTGTAATATCTGCACTCCCACTACTACTATGTAAAGCTGACTGCTGCTAAGCAATTCCGCATTTTGGTGCTACAAAAGATTCAGTGGAATGCAAAGTAACCTGTATATCAAAAACACTGTCTGACTTTTTGTTTATATCATAAAAACAAATTTCTACTCAATTAAGTGTCAAGCCAATGAAATGGATCATCTGCCAACAGAGCCTCATAAGCAACTACTGTATTTGTCTCTGAATTGGACCATATCCTTTAAGTGCCRGAAACACATCAGCCTAGTTAGATAATAAGCAAAGTGTTCAACAAGAGGAAATGTCAGAAATGCAAGATTGTATTAGACAAAAAATGCCTGGCAAGTATTACTCAAAAAAGGGTAGTGTCATGTTACACTCAGTTCTATATATTTACATACATTTTTATATTATTCTTTCTAATCATGGATATATGAGAGTATCTCACAACACTCCGTAACAATAAATATCACTGGAAGTAACACCTGTGAAATACACCAGAAATAATATATCTATATCACAGAAAGTCTATTGGAAAGGTGAATTAGTGARGGCTTCAACATGTAAGATTTGTGACCTTAACAATAGAGACCCCATCCTCTTAGTCTCTTTCCAGACTTTGGGAAGAATATCTTGGCTCACCTTGGGCACAAAAGAAGAGAGCTTCAAACACAGAAATCTCAAATAAAAATTACATTTATAGAGCAACCATAACACTCGGTGTTTCACACCATGCTTTATTTTTCTTCTGTTTTTTCCCAGTGTCATAAATTTTACTTCCAATGAACAAATATAACAATCACACAACTCAAAAAATGTATCCTGACCAGCAATAGCTATGAATTGATAAAGTAAAATAATAATCATTTGTATATTCTGTTACATACAAAATGGCTAATATATTGCTTGGTTTTTCCATCAAAATTGGCAATATCATAAATACCAAAGTAGGTAGAATATTTTTGCTTAAATGGCATAAGAACACCAGGGTCTTGGAAGACTTACTGGTCTTAATGTACAATGCTGTGTCCTGCAKGCCTATATACCTGAGTCATTTCAAGAAATTGTCTCTGGGGCAAYAAGCTTTCTTCCCTCTGCAGCAAAGAAAATTTGTCCACCTAATATTTGAAATATTTGAAATCAATATTTGAAAACTACAGCTGGAGACCACAGGGAACAAATGAAATCCATTCAATTCACATCCATAAATAGCTCATTTCTTCTCCATTTGTAAGAAAAAATTACTGATTTTCTACTGAAAGGTCAGAGGCTGAGCTCACATGGGTCATGTTGCTAGTATGGTATACATCATCTGATCTCTCCTCTTTCTTCCTGGCTTCCTGCTGGGCTGTACTTAGACATGGCAAGGTTTGATATCTGTCTCTCAGTTTGAGGGTCAGGACTTCTTCTAGGCTAATCCTCCCCTCAGGGATAAACAAGTTGTTTATTGCATGMTTTCAGTGCAAGGATTCTAAAATCTGGTATTACTGTTATAAAGTTCACAAAAGGTAGAGGGGGWAGACAGTTCAATGAGAAGCCCCTCAGTATTTCACCCCCTTCAGGAAAATGTGTGAATTTCCAGGCCTCTGTAGCTCACTCCATCTCTGTGTTCCCCTATATGTGCCCTACAAAGGTCTAACCTTGGGGTGCTTCTCCTTATCCAAGGCTAGAGAGCTGACCAGCTTGCAGGGCACTTTGGTTACTGTAGTAAAACAAGACACAACACTTGCACTTGGTCTTTGTCACACAATGAGGCAGTGAGGGGCAATTTTCCATTTTCATTGCAGGCTTTACTGCAAGAATTAGGACCAGAATATGAAGTGTTCAGTGCACCCTGATGAAAAAAGTCTGAGACTGCAGCAAACCATACCAATCTGGCCTTTTCCAGTTCTGAAATGGGATTAATTTAGCTCATTGTCATTCACTTATAATGCTGTTAAAATGGGAAGAACACATATGTATATGGAGAAAAGAGTTTATATTCAAGCTAAAAATGGCAGGTTCTTAGTGGRTATGAAGTCAATTGTATTTTTATTATTCATGAGAAGAAAGGTCTTTTAAGGTTGATAATTAGAGCTGACCAGCTCACCACATATTCTTTTTACTATATTTAGAGGGTAATGGGCACTTTCCAACTGCTCCCTTTTGAAAATCCACCCTGAAGATTTTTGACCTAGGTTGTCTTTTCCTGTATGAGATGCCAGGAACAATGAATTCACATTCATGAACTCATCCTAATGGACCATACATGTCCTACTATCTTAGATTTTGCAGCAGACATGCTGTGAAACATGAAGAATCACCAAACTAAGAATGGTTTCACTCAAGATAAAGATACCAAAAAGCAAAAATGCATTATTTGAAACTGTTGCAAGAATATTCCTCAGGACTGTCAGCAGTGATGACATAAAACCTCCTGTAAAGAAACTGCAACTAGATTAGCTCCTGAACTCTGTGCTATATAGCTCTAGCCCCTGGACTTTTTAAGTTAGGAGAGGATTGAGAACTATATTCTGGAAGTGTCTCATAGTTACTTGTAATAGAGGTTCAGCTTTTCATACGTTCGGAAATCATAATGCAGTCCTAAGCTTACTCACATGATCTCATCTCCAAATACACAGACAACTGTCATTGCTAGGTTTTACTGTAAATTATATGTACAAGATAAATTTYCATGGAAAAACAAGTGTCAAGGAGTGAGCATGATTCAGCAATAAAATTCTTCACCTTCTCCAGATAAAAAGTGTGCAATATTGGCTTGCCATGGGAATGATATCCTCTATAATTCAAATKAATAATAAAATCACTGAATCAATACAAGTCAATTCAGTCAGGGATTTTCAAGTAAAATGCAGGTGTTAATGGCAAACTTAGAACCTTGTTAGTCATAAAATTTGTTCATTATGAATTCTTATAAAAATTTGTACGTTCTGTGGTCATGCTCATAAGGTTTCTTATGGAGATAAAAATTCTTTAGTAGCTGTTAAGTATTTTGCCTATGCTGCATTAAATTCTGTGATTCTCTCATGGTAAAATGAGTTCCATTAGCATATACTGCTTGAAAATTAAATTGGTCAGTAAAGGGTGTTGTAGAAAAAAAAATTGAGGTGGAGAAAAATAAGAGGATCTCAAACAATAAAAGGAAAGCAAATAAGATGAGCTTTTAAAATGAACTGCTTTTTATATTCTGTTGAAATGCTCAGCAGTTCCTTCTGATGTTTTCTATTGAAGCAAAATATATTTTATTAATATTGAGTGTTACAGTTATGGATTAAACATCTAGGAAGCCCTGTTTAGTAGTAACAACCCTGGTACTTAGCAAGACCTAAAGAATAAGTCCYTTATTTTCTCCCATGCTGAAGACAAGAAACATCATTCATACAATAGAGATCCTTGCTTTAGAAAGAATAGCACTGCTCATGAGAACTGAGAACACTTCTCATATTAGACTTGCCTTGCACATCACCAGAACAAGCCATTAGGCATTATAATCCTACAAAAAATGTTTCTTAGATCCAGAATAGTGTAGTATAAATATAGAAATACTGTTAATCTTACTATGAAGAATGTTTGACATTTCATAATAAATATAGAAAGCAGTAAGAAAAACAGGCAATTTTTAYGCACCTAACAGAAGCCACAAAGTAACACTGTTTCCTTAGTATTTCCTACAAACTGCATGTAAGTGTAAGACAAGTAACAGGGCTGTAATCACAATCTTTTGATTTACTAATCAGTGGAAAGATACACTACCATGCTACAACTAGTCAACTTCCAAATAAAACACATTTCTGAACAAAAGATAATGAATTGTGACTAACAAGATTTTATATTAAAAAGAAGAATAAAAAACAATTTTCACACTGTTGAGCTACATGCAGAAAATTAATATGTGCTCAAGTTGCATAATGATATTTGCAATTACCGTTTCCTTCTGTTGACTTGTCCTGTTTAGTCATTGTGGTGTTTCACAGGGCTGCTGCAGGTGCTGGATATACAGGAGAGTGTCTGAAGGCTGGCTGGTTCAAGATGAAGCATCCCACAATATCATCCTGCCTGTCATTGGACGGGTGGCGCTGGTGAAGTTTCACTCACTGAAATATAAGAAGATACTAATTTCGTAAGTGATAAATCTTTCATGAGTGTTTAGTTTACTATTTAGGTTTGGCATGCTAGGATTAAAAGAATCAAAGAAGTTATTCACTTTCTTTATTCTTATTGCTGAAAAGACTCTTCTGCAATGTACTTACCTATGACAAACATAGGTTTAAGTGCTTAAGTGCCTTACTGAAGAAGGATGTTGCACAGTGTCCATGTGAGTATGCTCTCATCCTGTATTCAGATCTACAGTTCTGCACATGGAGGAAATTACATAGATTATTCTTCTGTCACAAAAGTCAGATTTTACCAAAGACATGCTTAAATTGCATAGCTTTAATAGAATAGCCTGACACTGATTTAAAAAATCTTAGCAAAATGAGGTAGATTCTGACTTATAYGCTGGTTTGCATTTGCACCTCCTTGCAGTTCTGTTAGGACTCTTGTTTCTGCCTTTATATCCAGATATTACACCCTGAGTTTACCAGTTTTRTGCAGATTGGCCTTTGATCTAAATTAACAGTGAAAGAAAGCCAAAATGTAGTTTAGAAGACAAGTCAGGTTKGGAAATAAAAACTTGAAAGAATATGTTATAAATAAAACAACACGAAATACAATTCTTGCATTAAGTATTTGTATTTAACTACATCATTCCATCATAACTCTTTAGTTGAAATTCTTTCACTGTGAGCCAGCTGAAAAAGAGCGCAAGCATCTGCAGAACAGCCTACCTTCTCAGATGCTTATGAGTGGTGTCTGGATCCTCTTACATACAGGGCTGTGAAAGCCATTTTTTTCCTTTGGAGCTGTCATTCAGGTGTCTGAAGAAAGTTTATCTGGAAATTAATCCAGTGGGGCTGACTACCTTAAYTTTTCATTTTCTTTTAGCATGGGGCTGCATGGTTTTTTGTTTTGTTTTGTTTTGAAACATATTGCTATTTCCCTTAGAGTATTAACAATGTATGTTTGAAATATTCCCCAAGAGATTTAGCCTGCCTTTACAGTTGAAAGAGTCCCTGTGTTATATAACATTTTTTCTGAACTAGTATCTTTCCCTTTTGCTGCATTCTTATATTAGTCATTTCATAATATCCTAGATCCTGTGTTTCTATATACTTGGGAAAGACTTCTAATAAAACCAATAAATTTAGGAAAAYGTTCAAATCATCTCTGAATATCCCTAGTTAGACTATGTTTCAAGTATTCAGAACGTAATAATTATGTTCTAAAAATTCAGTTGGTAGACTTCTGTACTTCTTTAATAACAGAAAGAAGAATATCTTGGGAAGACTAATGAGCACGGATTTGCAAGTACTTGCAAAAAGAAGCAGTCAAAAAATTCTAACAAGATATTTTGCAGTTGCAGTCAAAATGAGACCAGAGCACTGGTCCTAAAAGTCTTCTTCAGAATTTAAAGTTAATAATACCTCACTTACATCTATTAGCCATATTGGAAAATATTTTACTGCATATATGAAAAGGAAAGGGAAAAATACTGAAYGCTGATTTATCAATCTTACCCAAAATAACTGCAAAACACAAAAATCAGAGATGCAAAGGAAATATTTTAAAAGATACATAAATAAAAGAGTTAAATATGCAGTCTGCTATTGTCTGTGGGTGAATATTTGCTATAATGTACATGAATTGTGAACATTTTGTTTTGTTTCTTAAAGTCTCCTGACTCAGTCAGCCGCTATATTTCATTAAATACTTTTATCACAGCATAGCTTTTTTGTGTTTCCAGTCTCATTTGTAGTTTATATTTGTATCTGTACAGTTAAATGTTTCTTTAAGTTCCTCTACTTGCTGCCCTCATCAGTATGTCACTGTGGGGCTGCGGTGCAGACTGGATCACTAATCAAAGCAAATAATCAGTTTCTTAAGTCAGCTTAGTGCAGTGATCCCATCCACAGCACAGTCCACAAACAATTGTATTAGCACAAGAAGAAGTAGTCAAATTTTGACATGATGTGGGAAAGGGCAGCAAAGGTCGGGAGACAGGAGACAGGAAGAGGTTGCAAACCTTTGAAGAGAGACTTGTCACTGGAGCTAACAYAGCAAGGAGATACGTGCTAGATTTCCCTTTACCCTGGGGGTTCAAATACTAATCAGAGATTGAGAACAAACAGTTTTCATTTACACAAACTTCTCTTTACAGCATGCAAGTCTTGAAAGACAAAAAACACAAAACTCCAAAACAACTCCAAACCAAACCAAATCAAATCAAATAAACAAACTAAAACCCAAAGAAACAAAAAACCAAACCYACTTCAATTTAGCTCTATACAATAGCAATGAAATCACAACATACAGAATGCTATTGATAAATAAAAATATATTAAAATWGTCTCAGTGCAGACAAGTTTAGAGAACTGGTCTTAGTCCTGGTGGAGTTTGTTGAACACTGTGAAAGTGTCCATGTTGGCAAACATGTCACATGTTATTCCCTTTGTTCAAACCTCCATCTCTTCATCAGAAACATTTACTCTACATTCTGAATGTAGAGTATGCTTGCTGAAGCATGTATAGTAGGCAAAAGCTGAGGATGGCAATATACAATTATCCCTACCTCACCTGAAAACCCATAATGAGGAAGAAGTGGAAAATACCAGTCTGCATACCCTTCTGCAGACTGCTGAAGGGATAGCCATCTGCCCAACAGATAAATCCAGCCAGGGAAAAGAGCAATGACACCAAAGAATGATGACTTAACCATGTTTTGTATAAACATTAATGCCTCAGTAAATCTGCAAGCATCCATTTTGCTTGTAAACAGCTTTTAAGTTACAGTGCCACAACCTATGCACAAAGAACCTCTGTAATTTCCTTCTTCACACTTCTACATAGAAGCTGAAAACCCTTTCTACAACCATGAAATGCACTGAAYGTTGTTTTTTTATGTATTTCAAGGTGAATTTTTCCTCTGTTTCTAAACTTAATGCAAAACATGGGGCAATCATTTTTTTTCTGACAGACTTTGCTAGAGGTTACTCTTTTCAGGATGGGATTTTATAATGCCATTTTGTCTAGAGGCATACAAAATGTATATTCTGCCTGTCAAAGCACATGATCAGGGAGTTCTGGAAGTAGATACAAAAACAGTCTGAAGGCATGGCACCRTCAGCATGCTGGCAGAAACACCTTTTTCATCCTAATGTCGTACTTAATGTAATCTTTCCCTAACTCTGCATTCAAATGACTCAGATGAGTCTGATCAGCATTAACTGGTAAGTCTGTACCTGCTACCCTCATTATCCCRCATCTTTTCACAGCTGAGTGGATGATTTTGCCAATCAGTCTGGGAGCAGCAGGAGACGGCAGCAGAAGCAGCTGAGGTGGGATGGGGGTCAAAACTTCCCCTAGGGCACCAGCCTGCAGCAGTGCTAGCAGAGCAGGGAGGCGACGCTGGCACTGGGGGGACCCTGSTAAGGGTGAAAGGCACCGTCAGACGACAAATCAGATTGATTCGGTTCATGCCAGAAACTTCCAAAAGCTGACTTGCGTTCTTTTCAAATATTAATTCCCAAGTCAACGAGTTCAGCTGCTGAACATTGATTCGGGAATGCCATAAACGGAAACACAAGTAACATTGCTCTGGTGCCTCCCTGATATGGACTGGGAAAGGAGTTACAGCTTAAATCCACTTGCAGAAAGAGCTTTATTTGTGTAGAGATCTCTGAGCCCCTTGTGGAAAGGAAATTGACAACCAAGTCAGAAAAACTACAGGGAATGCCAACACACTTTTACAATTAATGTTTCTAAAGTCATGTGTAACTTCTCTGACATTTCTGAAATACTGTATTTCAAGTTTTTCTAAAAAACTGGAATTTAAACCAGAAGTACAGCAGGATGTAATCGTCATTAGATTCTCATGGTAGACAAAATAACTGGGTTGAAAGAAAAACATCAAAAGCCTCACAAACAAGTCATTAAAAATTCTAATCAATTTATGTGAATAAAGATATTTGGGTTGTATGATTTAGAGGAATTTATCCAAATTGGTCTTGGTCAATGAATCTATCCTGCTTTATTAGCAATTGGAATGTCTTATTATAGCCTCAAAACCCACTTTAAAATCCTTTAGAACCCACTTAAAATTCTAAATATTCACTAAAACTCTCTAATTTTATTTTTTTTTAATTAGAAAAGGATATATTTAGAAAAGTTTCTACAGATCCATATGTTCTGTTCTTTGCACCACTTCTGAAAAATTTTAGCTGGAAATGTTCAGGAATTTCATGTGAAGATATGCATATATATATTTCCTCTAATGATAATACTACTTAGAATTAAATAATTCTACTTAGAATCATATCCTAATCTTTCTTCTAGCCAAAATTAATGGCTGAATGAATGGTCATTAATAGACCTGCTTTCTTTATTAATATCCAGCAGCACACAGTGGCAGCAGAGACTGTCTGTGTGACTGCTTGTAGCACCTGCTGTGCTGACAAATGGGCACATTGCTCAAATAATTGCATTTACTACTTAGTTTTGGCTGYGCCCAGTGGAGCAACTCCAGATTTATTTCCATGACTGGAAAAATATACTCAAACCCTGGATACACAGACTGAGGCTTGAAATACATGCTTAAAACCATAAAATCACATTCTCCTAAAAATCAAAGCTCTAATGTTAAGTACTCTTGAAATAATTATTTGCAACATAAAAGATCCTTTGAGAAAAAAAAAACCACCATTAAATGTAATAGACACTAAAACCTGTCTTAAAATTACTATGATTTGGACTAAAATTCAGATTATCAGCTAATATTCTAAAATCTTACCATTATGACATGCTACTGAGTTTTCTTCACGTAATCTTTGGAATTTACTGGAAAACAAAGGCAAGACTTTTTTCAGAATACCCTTGTCTCCTTAACAAAACACCATTGCATCTTCATAYAGCATCACAAGATCCTTGGAAAAAACGCCACCTCATACTCCTGAGCACAAAGATTTCCATCACTATAGTGACAAAATGCCTCACTCAACATTTTAAATCTGTGGTGTTCCTGGTCCTCCAAGCCCTAGCTCAGCCTTCTAATTATCCCCAAGAGGAGGTGRGACAGCTGAGTACGAGCCATGGAAAGAACTTTCTTTTCTTCCTAAAGTTTCTTAATGTCTCAGAGGTTTCAGTATCCATTTTCTGTGGGTAAGATGCCATGTTGCACCTCTCAGCCAAATTCTGGGAAAAAAAATCTGTTACACACACTTTCTTTATTACGTGATGCAGTGCTCACTCATTAATTGCAATTTTACACACACACATGTTCATGTCTGCCAAATTATATTAATTGACTTAATGTTCCTCATTTACATGGAAATGGAAAAAATTATTATTTTATTGTTTCCATTTTATTGTTTGGCTATACATACATACATACATACATACATATATATATATATTCAACAGAGAGTCAGACAGAAATTTGGATTACTGGAAAAAAAGCTCCAGTGGACAGGCACTGGAGTAGCAGGCTAACATCAGACACTGGTGGGGACACCAGTGRGGACCTGCAGGGCTCCATCCTTGRCCCTSTGCTCTTCAAGGTCTTCATTAACAACTTGGATGCAGGATTCAATGGAATACRTGCAGATGACACTTAATTGGAAGGACTGTCAACTCCTTCAAGAACAGAAAGACCTTGACAAACAAGAGAGCTGAGCAATTACCAACCACATGAAGTTTAACAAGGACAGTGCTGGATTCTGCACCTGGGAGGGGCAACCCTGGCTGYACACACAGCCTGGGGAATGAGAGGCTGGAGAGCAGTGCTGCAGAAAGGGACCWGRGGGTCCTGGTCAGTGGCAAGTTGGACATGAGCCAGCAGTGCCCTGGCAGCCAGGAGGGCCAAGCCTGTCCTGGGGGGCATCAGGCCCAGCACTGCCAACCAGGCAAGGGAGGGGATTGTCCTGCTCTGCTCTGCTCTGCTCTGGGGCAGCCTCACCTCGAGTGCTGGGGGCAGTTCTGGGTGCCACAGTATAAAGCAGATGTTGAGCTGTTAGAGAGCATCCAAAGGAGGGCAAGGAGGATGGTGAAGGAGGGGAAGGCATATGAGGAGTGGCTGAGATGCTTTGTCTCTTCAGTCTGGGGAGAGGAGACTGAGGGGAGACCTCATAGTCATCTTGTTGAAGAAGTTGTCAAGGGTTAGGCACTGATCTCTTCAGTCTTGMGACCAGTGAGAGGACTCAAGAAAACAGCATGAAGCTGAGTCAGGGGACGTTTAGGTTGGTTATCAGGAAAAATTTTTCCCCCAGAAGGCTGTTGAGCACTGGAACAGGCTCCCCAGGGAAGTGGTCACAGCACCAAGCCTGACAGAGTTCAAGGAGTGTTTGGGCAACGCTATCAGGCCCACAGCATGATTCTTAGGATGTCTTGTGCAGGGTCAGAAGTTGGACTAAATTATCTGGATAGGGTTCTTCCAACTCAGCTTATTCTGTGATTCTGTCTTTCTATGACCTCTCCTGTGCATCTGCAGTTGCAGSTACCAACAGATGGCAACACATGCCAACCAGCTGCACCTTAAACCCACACAGCAAAACCAGTATCAAAGGAAAATCACCGTCTCATTACTTAGGAACGCAGTGRACCACTCAACAGATGTTTTGCTTAAAAGAAGCAAAAGAGAGAGCATGAAATTAAACTGCATTAATCTTGCATYGTGTCAGTTATATCTGTTCTTCCCATGACTTGTTATATCTAAATTAATCAACTGTTTGGATGGTAGAGATAAAATACCATTCTTGGTCAACCTGTCAGTGATATAAACAACGCACTCTTTTGTTTCATTGTATGGGAATAACTTCAAAGCAACACCCAGAGAGCAGCTAACTACAAGAAAAAAAGGCTGGAAACGGTCGACTTCTGGAATGACATGCAGACCTCACTTTTTGGCTGGTGTTTCTAACAGTAAATGGATGCTAATGTGCACAAACCACTCAACAAAGCAAAGAATAGCTACAGAAGAAAGCAAGGAGATCTATATGCTTTATTCCATCTCTTCTTCCATCCAGGAGAAAAAAGTAGAAACTTAATTCTATCTCCATGTATTAAAAAGGCACATGAATCAAAAACCTAAATGTGGCTGTAAAACATAAARACCTGCAAATAATTTTGTGAACTCATCACTACAGGAGCAACATATACCAACAGAGAAGACAGATATAACTACAGAGACAGGTGGACACGTGTAAATAAATATTTTCAAATATACTGACCTTGACATTCACCTGTCCCCTCTTTTTAAATAATGTCCAGTTTTCCTCTAATGATCAATCATATAAATTTATTTATATGGCTATATCCTCCCTTCAAAACTATGACTATTACTCCCATCCTAACTATCGCATTAAGTCTGTAAATATATATATAAGGAAAATGCAGGAGAAGCTAGGACTGGGGTTTGGGCCAATCCTAGAAAAAACACACCATTAGCAAAAGCAAAACATTGTGAGATGAATCCTGTAACTGGGGTTCCTTGCTGGAGGGTCACAGCCCCCTCCAGGAAGCATAGGCAGAGTAGGTAGGGTGAAGGGGTTGTGTTTTATGTACTGGATGGTCTGGGATGTATGGCTCTTGCAGCTGGAGGTGACACTGTGGAGACCCTTTGTGCAAGAAAGAAGGGACAAGAAAATAAAGAGGATACAGGGAGAGCAGACTTCAGGGTGCAGAAGGAGCTACTTAGTAAAGTCCTCTGATGATCTGCTTTTGAATTTACTTAGGTCCATGAATGCTGGTTGCTTTTCTGTCAACTCTTATGAGTGACAATTTCATAGGAGCAGGCAATTTCAAAGTGTCAGAAGTCAAGCTAGCAGAGCAGAACAGCTTGGCTAAGCAAGGATCTGCTTCCAGAACTWAGGCAGAAAATGAAGGTGCACTGACATTGAAAACGGGGACAGACAACATAGGGCAGCTACAGCAAGGCTGCCCTGTTGTAAGAGAAATTGTGTTTCTCCTGCATGCAAAGTTTGAGAAAAGCTAAAGGAGGATGAGACCTGTCTCTTATACACATCTAGATGTGTATAAGAGACAGGCCCTGTTGTAAGAGAAATTGTGTTTCTCCTGCATGCAAAGTTTGAGAAAAGCTAAAGGAGGATGAGACATAACACTGGTCCATGCTTTGTCCATGTCCCTGTTTATGACCAGCTTGACAAGGCTGGTCATAAACAGGGACATGGGCAAAGCAAAAGCTAAAGCCTTTTTCAGCTCTTGTCTTCAACACCAGTGGTGGGCCCTGGTGCCACCAGAGACCAGTCTTAGAAGATCAACACTGGGGGCAAGATACACTCTCTGCCAACTCCAAACTTGTTCCAAACTTGCTTCCTCACCTGGATGCACATAAATCACTCCAAAGCGGTTTGTTCCAGGGTACTGAGAGACCTGGCTGATAGTATCCCTTGACCTCTCTCCATTATTTTCAACATCTTGGGAGTCTGGAGATGTCCCAGTGGACTGGAAACTAGCAAATGTTGCCTGAGTTTTCAAGAAGGGAAAGAAGGAAGGCTGGTAATTACAGGTCTGTCAGTCTCACAGTGCCTGCYGAAATTATGGAGAACGTTAATCTTGAGCTACATTTGAGAGGCAATAAAATCATTGGTAACAGCCAGCACAGATTAACAAAGGGAATGTGCTGCTTAACTACATTAATTTCCTTTTATGACAAGGTCATACTACTAGTTGACTAAGGGAAGCCAGAAAATGTGTGTGGTTTTTAATTTTAGCAAAGACTTTAGTAATGTCTTTCACAGTATCCTTACTGATAAACTGGCCAGCACACAGCTGGACAAGTCAATGATACTTTGGGTGAGCAATTGTCTGATGGGTTGGGCTCAAAGGATTTTATTAACTGGGATTAGARCAGGTTGGCATTTAGGGCCAGTGCTCTTTAATGTTTTTTATAAATTATCTGGACACAGGAATCAAATGTAAATTCACTTAATTTTGCCTGCCATACTAAACTGGGAGTAACTGTGAGCTCCTTTGAGGGTAGAGATCTCTCAGAGAGAGATCTGGATGGACTASAGAACTGAGTAATCATGAACATATGAAAATGAAAAAAAAGAGCAAGTGCTGGATTCTGCATCTAAGATGGAAAAATCCTGGGGGTATGTACAAACTGGAGGATAAGAGGCAGGGAAGCYGCCCAACAAAAAGAGATTTGGGGATTTGGATTGGTGGCAAGYTGAACATGAGTCAGCAGTGTCCCATGGCAGCCAAAAGGGCCAACCATTCCCAGGAGTACATCAAGMACAGAATCACTGGCTGGTCAAGGGATATGATTGTCCCACTCTACACTGCCCTGGGGTGGCCTCACCTTGAATCTTGTGTCAGTTCTGGGCACATTAAATATATGAACATCAGGCTCTGGAGTATATTCAGAGGAGGGTGACCAAGCTGAGGTTAAAAGGACTCAAGGGCAAGATTTAAGAGGAGCATTGAGGTCATTTGTCTTGTGCATCTTGGAGAACTGAATGCTTGGGGGGGACCCCATTGAAGTGTAGCAGTGGAGGAGTGACTGCTGACTTCCTCTCTCTGGGAATCAGAGCTACTTTAGCGGAATGAATCTGCTTAAGAGGAAGTTCAGATTGGTCTTTAGGAAAAGATTCTTCACTGAAAGCATYGTCAGTCACTGAAACATGCTCTCCTGGGAAGTGGTCACAGCACCAAGTCTATCAGAGGTCAAGGAGATTATGGATAGTGCTCTAGTTGTATGGTTAGTTCTGAGAGGAGCRGGGAGATGCACTCAATGATGCTTATGGTCATCTTCTGATCTGAAATATTCCACGTTTCTGTGATTCTGTGATTAACTGTTTTGCTGTTACTTGCATGTACAGTGTTTGAATGTTTCAGTGGAGGCACTTGAGCTTCTCTCCCAAGATACCTTCAAAGGCAGTAGAAATGGTAAGGAGTGGGAAGAATCACTACAAGGGAAGAACTAGGATGCTGAGGTATGTATAGGGTTGGCCTGAATACCAGCATGAAGATTTTGATGGTCTAGGAGCTGGGTGAAGGTCTCTGGGGGTCTGGGTCCTGGATGTAGAGGGAGAAGTGACAAATTCTCCTTGGGATGCAACTTCCATTACAGTCCTGGATGAAGTAACACACACAAAGCTTGCACTTTTATCTGCCTATTACAGAGGAAAAGAGCCAGTAGATGGCACTCCAGTATATRTAACACTCTTCTTGGGGCTGAAAAGGAATGTAACACTTGCTCTTTTGCTTGCCTATGGGATGATATGTGCTGCTTATCATTCACAAAAGAGATTCTGAATCTCTTAGTGATGTTGCAACTGTACGTGCAGGAAAGAGGTATCTCCCTAGCAGTCAGCATTAATGTTCCTAGAAGTCTCCACAGTCCCCAGGCTACTCATGGATGCTGTGGCCTCCACACTGAACCACAGAATTTTCTTCACTTCAGCTGGACAAGCTRCAGAAATCTGTTAGTCAAGATGTTCACAGGAACCAGAGTCATCTAGGACTTAACAGAGGAAAATGTTTCAGAAAAGTGACAAGAGGATATCTGTGCTGTGAATGCACTGAACATTCTTGTCTTCTGACAAGATTCAGCATTTTGCAGTGTTTCCTTACAGAACATTCTTTTACCAACATCAATGAGTTCAAAATTGCAGCTGGCCATTATTATTTTCTCCTGTGGAGCAGCACTGGCTGGGCTGTACTGAAGTAGTTAAATGGGCAGAAGCAATACACTTCAGATTCAGCCCGCTGTGCCTGTACCTAGCCAAAGGTGGAGAGCTGGCACTGGAGCATCCCCAGGCTCCACTCAACCTTTCCAATGAGCTCTGATACCTTTAATGAAGAAACTGACATTAAAATGCTGACATTGAATTTTGTGCTTCGTGCAGTGAATTAATAAAAATATTGGGGAGGCAATGAGGTTTTTTGTCAAGTATAGTGTTTCTTCCAGACTCTTTAACACAACATATTATGTCTTGTTCTTTTCCTTTTTTCATTTTAATAATGAGGTCCTGCTGAAGGCTTATATCCTTTTTAAAATTTTTTCCTGTTCTAACTGTAAAGAATATTTTTCATTGCCTTCATKCAAACAGAAGTTATCAATTTAAGACAGAGAAACAAAGCAGTGGAGTGGAGAGCAGTGGTGTTGCTTTAAACTAAAKTTGCCAGAAGAGGGGAAYCTCAATCCATCCCATTCCTACCAGTCTTGTGTCAGGACCAGCAACAGATGCTCACAGTCTAGAGAGGGATCACAAGTCAGCAGGAGAGCTGAAGACAGCTCAAAAGAATTCCAACCACTGCAGTTAGTAARTCAGCTTCATAGGGAATCATAYCTAAATGCCYCCATGCWAATGCACACAACATGGGGAATAAACAAGAGGGATTAGAGATATGCACATGTCTGCAGGACTGTGATCTTACTGGAATCACAGAGATGTAGTGGGATGACTCCTGTGATTCATTCCAGTGTTGGAATGGATGGACACAGGCTGTGTAGGAAGGACAGGCAGTGGGAACGAGGAGAGGGTGTCTCCCTTCATGTCAATGACCTGATGGAGTATATGGAACTCTGTTTGGGGACGGATGAGAGACCAACTGAGAGCTCATGGGTCAGGATTAAAGGGAGGGCAGAGACAGGTGACATAATGTGGGTCTGGTACAGAGTGCCTGACCAGCAAGACCAAGAGGATGAGGCCCTCTATTGACAGATAGGAGCAGCCTCAGATTCATTCTTCTGAAKGTCAAGTCCTGGTCCTCAAGGGGGACTCCAATCACCCTGACATCTGTTGTAGGGACAGCACAGCAGGGCACAGGCAATCCAGGAGGCTCCCAGCATACAGTGATGACCACTGCCTTCTCCAAGTGAGAGAAGGGCCAACAAGAAGAGGTGCTGTGCTGAACTCTGTTCTCACCAACAGGAGGGGCTGACAAGGAAGGTGAAGCTCAAGGGCAGCCTGGGCTAAGTGACCATGAAATGGTGCAGTTCAAGATCCTTGCAGCAGTGAGGACAACGAGAAGCAAGCTCACTGCCCTGGACTTTAGRAGTGATGTATTCTTCCAAAAGGAAGTCTGGCAAAAACTCCAGGAGGCCTGTGTATATGAGCAAGAAGCTCCTGGARGAACTCAAACACAAAAAGGAAACCTACAGAGGATAGAAACAGGGATAGACAACCTGGGCAAAATAAGGGTTGGGAAATCTACAGCCATGATAGAATTAAACCTTGACAGGGACATCAAGACCAACAAGAAAAATTCCTACAAGTAYGCTGGGGGTAAAAAGAAGAGTAGGGAAAATGGTGGAGCCACTCAAGAAGGAAATTAGAGACCAGATTACCTGGTATATGAAGAAGACTGAGGCATTCAACAAAGTTCTGCCTCAATCTTCCCTGTCAAGTATGCCAGCCACATTATCTGCGGTGCAGAAGGAAAAGGCAGGGGCTGGGAGAATGAAGAGCTGTAGAAAATCAGATTCAAGGCCATCTAAGGAAGCTGAAGGTGCACATATCCATGTTATCCCATGACATGCATCCACAGATCCCAAGGAAACTGGCAGATGAGATGTCTAAGCCACCACTTGTCAGGTTTGAATGGCTCAGCAAGGCACAGCCCAGTGAAAATCCCACTCACTGAAAAAGGGATATAAGATCCCTTTTTAAAAAAGAAAAAAAGAAGACCCAAGAACCTCCCAGTCCCACCTTTGTCCAGCARGATAACGAATCAGACTCTCCTGCATGTTAAAGGAGGTAATAATTGACAGTCAACAATATTTCTCTAAGGGCAAATCATTTTTGTTGGGTTGGGCTGGGCTGGAGTTCCTTGTCTCATAGCAGCCCTCACAGTGCTGTTCCCTGCATTGGTTGGAAGGTGSTTGACAGCACAGCAGTGTTTTGGCTGCTGCTGAGCAGGGCTGGCACCGCAAGAGCACTCCCTYTCCAGCATTSTCTCCCATCAAGGGGCTGGAGTGARCAAGATATTTGGAGGACACACAATTAAGCCATCTGATCTAAACTTAACGAAGGGATGTTCCATACCAAATGGCATCATCTCAGACATAAGAGCAAAGGAAAGGGGAAGGAAGGCAGGTATTCATTATTTACAATATTTGTCTTCTGGAGCAACTGCAACATATGCTGAGGCCTTGCTTCCTGGGAAGTGGCTGAACATTGCTTGCTGATGGGAAGTAGATAATAAACCTTTTTTCTTTTTCCTCTTTCTTGTGCATGCRCAAACTTTTGCTTTGCTTCMGTAWATTGCCTTATCTCAGCCTATGACTAATTTTCTTATTTTCTCTACCCTGTCTARCTGGGGAGGGGAGCAATAGAACAGCTTGGTGGGTGCACGGCATCCAGCCAAGGTCAACCAACAACAATCCTTTTTGAGTCCCCATATGGGGCTTGAGGGATTGGAGACAATGGCAGATTTGATTGCGATGTACTAGATGGAACTTTCATTCAGCTAGWGGTATTCAGCTGGAAATGAGCAGGCTCCTGTGCTCACCATGGGGCTGTATTTCCTGGCTGAATATTAGAGTCTGGAGCTTGTCAGTGGCCACTTTTTGCCTTTGCTGCTGCTGTAGTGCTCATCACYGTCCTGTGTTCTGCCTGGGAACACCTTGGTTATGACCGTGGTGAAGCACCTGTGCTGCTTTCCATGCTGGGAGACTGGACAGGATGGAGCTCCAGAGGGAAGGGACTGTGGTGTCAATGAGATCATGAGGGAGCAGAGATCACCCTGCAGCCCATGGAAGACTAGGATGTGGACTGCGCTACTGGTGGACTCTGCAAGGAACCCCTCATTGTTAGCCAAGCTGAAAACAAGGGGAGGGGTTTGTTGCAGGGTTAAACCAGAYAACCCAGCCTAAAAGGAACAGGGGTGGAGAATGTAATGGATAGAGCTTAAATTACTGTAAGCCATGAGTTGAGTTGCATGTTTCAGGACTTATGATAAGAGAAACTTCCCAAAACAGTGGAGGAGAAGCCTTACAAGAAGCAGTTGCAGTGCAGCAGTGACCCAAMCTGATGCAGCATTGGTGCTCAGCAAGTCCATCCAACACACCGCCTCTCCTGTCCTGAGGAACCACCACAATAGATGGACCCCAAAATTATGAACTAATTTAATTCAACAGATATTTTGTGGACACTTGATGCACATTTTTCAGGGGTGGTCCATAGACTAAGAGAGAAATAGTGTATATATTTCATAAAAGAATAGTAAGTAGGGTGGTCATTACTGGGGTTGTGTGGGACCTGATGCCAATCTTATGTACTCCAAAGAACATACTCTAGTAAATTGTGCAAATCAATACCTTGAGGTATTCTGACAGGACACTACACCTGTACAAACTAGGTTCTGTATACAAGCTGTAGTCAGCATTCCTTATCCAGCAAGTTTCCAGCCTGGTTGTACTGGTGAGTAAGAAAATTTTGCAATTCTTTTGTTTCTTCTTTTATTTCTATTTCTATGTCTTCTATTATCATTTCATGGTGTTTTTCTAGGAATTAACTGAAGAATGCAATAATGTAATTTTTTTTCTGAGATTATGTGAGCATAAAATGAAAGTGTATCAAGCTTCTCCAGGACTAAGAAGAGTCACTGTTGACCAAAGCCAGCAGACTGCTGTAGAGGTTGTCCAGATGACTAGTGGAGATCCCAGCTCAGGTGAACACTGAAGCACATGCTCGTGTGAGGCACTTCAGCAGCCTCCTCCGTGAAAAAAACTGGCCATCAGATGTTTAAGTGACTAATCATGTTTCTTCTCACCAAATGGCATAAGCATGAGGTGTTTGCTTCTCAGTACAGCCAGAAGCAAAACCCCCATCAAGAACAGACCATGTCAAGGCCAGTGACTAGAGAGCACCCCAACCATTTTCTTCAGACAGTATTCAAATCAGACACTGGAGGTTTGTGGAAGTCCCCACACACATGACAGGACACTATTACAATTCACCATGTCATTATTCTGGTTTTGGACACCTAAATCCCTTGAAATACAGTTTTGAACCTATACAAGTTATGTAATTCAGCAGCAAGAAAATCTCAGATCTTTTGCGGCAATTTTTTTTTCATTATTTTAACATTTTACTCAGTTAGACTTTATGATTWACCTAATAGATATTTCTGCCTTAACTAATTTGCAGCTTAGTSTCTTATAAGAGATTTACTCCTGCTAATTTTCACGTCTTTTTCTTCTCTTATAATTTAGTTTTAACAAATACTACACACAGCAGATATTTTCAACCAAAAAGATTGTCTTTGATGAGATTAAACTAGAATAGATTTTATTATTGTATTTTTTGTACTAATATGCCACTTTTTTGGGGTAAATTTTTAAAGTCAAAATGTCACTGGCATGTTATGCAGATAAGAAAAAAATAATACAAAATTCCATTTTTTTGATGATAATAGTTAAATACTGTGGGTATATATATAACTCAAATTTCAGTATATTAAGGAGCTAACATCATTACTTTATCTTTTTGTATTCTTTCTGTACAGTAGGGAATAGAGATGGTCCTCCATCAGCAGGAGCCTTGGGGTGTTCAACAGTTGATGGCAGTTTCTCTACTTGTTGGCTTTACATTCATCATTAAAAAATAACTTGTTCATGCACACACACAATTTGCAACCTGGATTCTRTGCCTGTCAGAGTAATTAAATCATTACTGTCAGCAGGTCAATCACTAATATAGTGCACACAGGTTGTGCAAGATTGCCAGTGATCAACCCTTGGTTGTTTTTATAAAGAGTTTGCTCAAGAAACTGTCTTCCTAACTGGCAGGAAGCAAAAGAACGAAACCATAAACAGGAGTTATGGTTTGTGCTCTGTCTCTGGTTTCTCATTATTTAGACAGCAAACAATCCAGCACSTAGGTTTTCTTTTGTCACAACAAAAAAATTATGCATTTTGTATCATGGCTCTCTTTATATGTGCTGGTTTATTGTGAGTCAATGTAAGACTGGTAACCATGGTTGAATGTGTTTCAGATTAATTACCAGCTCCTGACATTATGCCAGTTGCATCATTTAACTGCACTGATCACTGCTAGATATGACAAGTTCACATATCCTAGTGTTTATATTGCACCCCATAGTTTAAAAATGGAAGCTGACCTTCCTGTTTTTAACCACACTGATCTGTCATGTGAGAGCTGTGCCACTCTGGTAGAGGGTGCCAAGTGTATCTAAGTTACTCATTGCCTCGTGAGCCAAGAAAACATTGTGCTAGACTGTCTGTGCCCTGGCAGAGGCCTCACCTAAATCAGTGCTTGGTGAGCTGAGGCTGTGGGGACATTCTACAGACAGTTTCCATAGCAGAGGCATCTGTGAGGGCAAATAAAGTCCTTTAGACACCTTGGTTTTTCTTCAGGACAGAAGAGAGAGCTCAAATGAAAATATCCATTAGAATGCAGAACAGCCAGTGAGACTCACATGTTTATGTAGAGCRGCTCTTAACACCCACTGGAGCTAGTGGGACTTAATTAGAGGAAGTTTCCAACAACATTCTCATCTGATGGCCCAAACATGGAGCCACACTGGATAAGTGGGCTCTCGTGAAAACATTGGCACTAACAATTAGTATCACACTTCAGCATGAGTCACAAGTACTAAAACATCTATAGGGAAGGCTTCTTGCAAGACTGAAGTCGCCTCTTGTACCTACAGTTTGTAACTTCCTTCTACCTCACAGAATTCCTAAAAAATCATGTATGACTTAGCGCTAAGAGCCCATAAAGAGTTCTAAGTTAAAATACTTCCCCATGACAAAGGGAGAAGTCACCCATCTGAGATGGACAAGCCCCACTGTTCCCAGCAATGTCAATATCCCTGCCTATGCACGAACATATTAGAAACATTTTAGATGAGTGAGCAGAGAATAGTATTGTTAAAAAGCACTTGGAAAAGCAATATCCCCTGTCATTTTTGCCATCTTCAAAAATATTTCTAGGACATTTTTCAAAGAGCAAACCACTYTTCTTATGGTTTGCTATTTCAAAATAGTTCTTGTACTTTTGCATAAATATAAATAAGAACAGCTCTCCTGGACTGSACTGAAGGTTCCTCCTGTGGCTATAAACTCTATGACCACRTAAGCACATCCAACTGTGGAACACMGGCATCTCTGCCTCTTTCCTSTAGTGCCCTCCTCACAGCCTCTCACCTTTTCCAGTTGACAGACCTCCCAAACCTGACACAGTCACTGTGCATTAGCCAATCCTCTGGAGAATTCTTTTCCATTAATTTGTTCATCAACCCATGCATGATTTAGGTGCCCTTTCACACCCTGACCCCTCTAAGCCTGATGAACCAGAGGCTCTGCTTGTTGATTCCTCCCAACATTCATTTTGGGAGACAGCAAACAGATGTCCCTGCCTGGTACATTGCATTTATGATTCGATAGATCCCTGAGGAAAAGCCTTCCCAGCTTTCT
Source organism: Sporophila hypoxantha (assembly GCA_002167245.1). NCBI lineage: Eukaryota > Metazoa > Chordata > Aves > Passeriformes > Thraupidae > Sporophila > Sporophila hypoxantha. The sequence continues at coordinate 2,118,339 of NDFG01001453.1, forward strand.
CACATATCTTAGCCACGGCCAGCCTCTGCTGAGCCTGCCACTCACCGTGCCATGCATGCCACACACAGGCCAGCTGAAGGTTTGCTATTGAGGAACTCGGGCTGGGTTTCCTGGGGTAGTAACAGTGAGATCCTGTGAGSACAGAGTAGGATAACTCCCCACAAGTCACAGTGAGACAGACCTGCTGAAAAGTGGAGCAGGGGCAGTATTGGACCCTTGGGACATCTCTGTAGAGATAAGTGGGATTCCCAGAAGAAAAGTCACACATTACCACTTGGAATTAAGAATATGGCTCTTGTTTGTTGCATTTATTTGTTTATTTATTCATTCTTGATGCCTTTATGCTTTCACTGACTGTTAAATATTGGGGGGAAAAGCCCAACCTAGCACCTACATAGACTAATGAGCAATGTTCTTTTCTTCTACAAGAGGTGAGGAAGAGTTTGGCTTTTTACATGCCAAAAAATAAAATGGCTAAAGCAATSTGTTTCACCCTTTGACATTCATGTGTGCAGGCAATGGGAGTGGGAGTTTTCAGAGCTCCCTTCTAACACCCTGAGCCAGAGCATGCACACTGGAAAAAATCCTGTTTGATAGAGCCTATGAAGTTTTCTCTTTCTCCTGTTCCCATCTCTCCACCTTGGATGGTCTCCCTGACTGAGACTCAGTGTCAGGGTACAAAAACAAATTCCCTTTGTTCGCATGCAAAGATGCTGTCTGTATATATGCCTCAGGAGCACAAAAATATTTTTGAGACTCCAGACAGAGAATCACTGCACCATACACAAAAAATCCTTGAGCCATTCCAGAGACTAACTCTCCTCTCAAATACTCAGAAGCATGTCTCTGCTTGATCAGAGCTGGCACCTGTTCTTACTCCTTAAATCAAGTGTTCAACAGCTCCACAACTGATATTAAAATCAAGTCATCATAGAAGAAGGAGAAGTCAGGTGCTCAAATCTGTGTCAGAATCTCAAAACAAATATTAAGCAACATAAGAAATGACTCATTCATGTTATTACAGGGCTCCTCACTGGTGCAGCTGGATGAAGTGAATAAAAACAGGAAGAGAAGCMTGAGCTGCTTTCCAATGTTTTTTTCAACTCAAGACATGATTGCAGTATCTGCTCCATCACATGTGAAGCTGCCATCAGAGTCACTTCTTGCAGGACCTTTCCCACCAGTAAGAAACCATCCTCTCCAACAAACTACTTCCCCTATCTGCTCTGGACTATGCAAGAAATTAATCAGATGCTTATAACGCTGTGGCTGAAAAGCCTGTGAACTTTTATTGTTCTTGGGAAAAAAAAAAAGAGCAGTGAATGAATTTAGTACTAAAAGGTCTTCTAGGCCCTTTGGCACTTTTTTATTTCYCATTTCCAGATGATATTCTGGACTTGCAGACAAAGCAATCAGGTAGCCAAGGAAGTGTCAGGTTTCCTACTGACCTATTTTAAAACAAAGGAAATCTATATCCCTGGAGCTGATATCAGAAGATGCTCTCAATTAGTCTGCATATTAAATAAACCTAGTGGGGGGAGTACTGAAAATATCTGCYTTCCATGCACTCTGTAATTACCTATAATGTCTTTGATAACAAAATATGCTTCTCGTGCTCTAAATTGCTGAAGCTGTGCTCAGTATTAGCCTGGAGAAAAGTGTGGTCACTGCTGCCATCCTTCCTTCCCTCTCTGGACCATGTCTGGCTGCAGGCTCCCTGAAGCATTGGATAGGACAAAGCAGAGGCACCAGTCACGTTTCCTGCTTTGCATTGGTGATGAGCATAAAGTAAAGCTGAATTATTCATGCAGAGCTATCTCCAAAGCAAGTTATTTGTCAGTAGCTAAAAGAAGAGGAAAGCTAAGAGGTTTTACTTGACCAAAAAAAGGGCTCTGTTGAAGTCATTGGTCATGGTGTGATTTAGTTTAGTCRAAAAGTTCGGGTAGCTGAACTAAGCAAAACTGATTCTTTTTGCGGGAGCTGAAGACTGTGCACACAGTAATCTCTTACTCACTCCMCTAAGTCTGGTCCTGCAGGACAGGACACTACAGGCAACCAGGGTTAAGGCASTAGCTCTTGTTTTCAATATACCTGAGCTTGAAAATTCTTCTCTGTGGAAAGCCCAATTTCCCTCTTTTTTTAAGTATTCATGCTGAATATGGTTAATACATTTGTGGTCATATGATGCACCTTTTTTTTCTTCTGTCCTGTTCAGTATGACTCTAATGCTAACAATTTTAATTTGCAGACCTTATAGCATTTAGTAAATTATTTTTAGAAAGCCTGAAGGACCCACATGCTTTTGAATTYATTCACTAGGTCTTCAGCTATCTGATTTAGACACTCTCTGCTAAAATAAATGAGAGTAGTTTATAATGTGCCAAATGTTATGACATAGAAAAATTCTGTTAAAAATATGCCTAAAGCAAGCTTCTAATAATGTTCTTAAAATGCTGTCTGGCTTCTCACAGTTAAAGCCCTTACTTCTTAGGCAGAAAATGAGTGCTCAGATTTTACGCTGTAGTGCGATCTGTAAGAAATCCTCACCAAAGCAGTAGATTAAATAAGATAAAGAAAAATTACAAGGAGGGTGAATCTGAAACCTTTATTATATTGTTAAGATACTGTTGTTAAGGGAAAGATGTAAACTGAAAAAACAGCAAAATGCCATGTTCTGCTCTAGGCACAGGCATGAGGAGCACACAGATCTGTCCTAGATACCTGTATAGTTCAGAATCCATCTTATCCTTCAGACTATTTCCCATTGTCCCTCATCAGCAGGGTAGCAACACCTATAATTTACAACAGTCATTGACATTTCTGAGCCTGCGAAAAATATTTTTTTTTCATTTCATACTGTCTTCCTTCCCTTTTAATAAAAGTAAGAAAATACAGAAATTATCAAGCCATACTTGTTTGCAGCTTCCAATAAGTAAACAATTCCACTAGTAAACAGAGTTGTGGTTCTGCTTTCTTTCATTCACCCAGCCTCCTCAAGGGAATTATTCCTTCTATTGGTGATTTTTTTTTAATTGTCTTTTTTTTGTGTCATATTGTTTAAATACTACCCATATGCAAAATTGCTCCATGCACTGTCTCAGATATCACAAACCAAAGTGCATCTTTATTTCCTTGTTTTTACCAAGTTGAGTTAATGCAAGAGAAATTAACCCCAAATTGTAAGTCTGTTTTAAAACTTGATATAGCTACATCTCAAGGAAACCTCCAGTGTGTACAGTGTTCATAAAAACAACCTGTCAAATTTCTCCAGACTGGACTTCACTGAAGTCACAGCAATCACCAAGGCTTTATCTCTTTACTAAAGCCACACAAGTGGACCCACTAAGACACTGGTAAGGAAGGGCAGTGGTGCTCAGTGGTGACCCTACACCTGAATCATACTGGATAACAATTCCAATTCACAAAAGCACATCACAGGGGAGGAAGCCTTTCACACCRACAGKATGTTTATTTAATATCAAAGCAGCWCATCTTTTCCCTATCACAGTACCATTGACAAAGCAGTCACATCAAATGGGACATAAAACTGTACAGTTGACTTACCTGCATTTAAAAAATAAAACTTAGTCAGAGTGAAAAAAAAAAATACTATAGCCATTATTTAGAGAATGGCAAAGCTGGATGAGGGAACACATAGCTGTACTTTTAAGCAGAGAAGAACAAATAAAACAACAAGTTATTCTTGTGAATTAGGAAGCACAACACATTTCTTATCTTCTATTGTCAAGAGTCATSWGYMAT